>CAUYON010164895.1:0-38197 GCA_963573935.1 Arctocebus calabarensis | reverse complement strand
AAATGGCCAGGAGTTGTGGCAGGCGCCTGTAGTCCCAGCTACTTGGGAGGCGGAGGCAGGAGACTCGCTTGAGCCCAGGAATTGGAGGTTGCTGTGAGCTGTGATGCCATAGCACTCTACCCAGGGTGACAGCTTGAGGCTCTGTCTGAAAAAAAAAAGAGAAGCGGGCTCTGAAGAAGTCCAGCCTCCTCCCTCGACAGCACAGGCTGGGGCTGCCTCACGGTCCAGGGTGTGCTGGTCCTCTGACCCTCCCCCTTGTAGGACCTAAGCCCCCTCCTGAGTGTGGGCGTGCTCAGTGACCTGCTTCTGGCAGGGTAGGAACAGGGAGGCGCGCCAAGGTTAAGGCAGAGACACCTGCAGGCACCACCTCAGCCAAGTGATAGAGGTCGACATCCCCAAAGATGGGCTGAGTCGGTGCCCCTGGGGGATGAGAGGGAGGGGGCCTGTCACCTCCACGAGATTCTTCCCCCAAATCCATGACCTCGGTTTGATCACACAAGTCTAAATTGAGGAACATTATACAAAATACCCGACAGCTACTCTTCAAAAGCTCCCGGTCAGGAAGACAAGGAAAGACTGAGAAACTGTCACAGATGGTAGGGGTTAAAGGCCACCTGATGACAAAACGCAACCTGGGGACCCAAAAGGGACACTAGACTAGGAAGAGAGTTCAGTGGGAAAACTGGGCAAATCCTACCACCGGTTTAAAAAAACTGCTGAGAGCAGGTTCCATATCGCCTTAAAGACCAGGCTAGCAGAGCTCTGCCAACATTTCACTTGTGTTTATTTCCACCCGAACGCCCCAACTGCCACCCACCTCGAGCCCATTAGCACCGGCATCACTCCCCCAGTGTTTCTGGTCACTCCTGGGCTACACAGGGAGGGTTTTTTGTTTGTTTGTTTGTTTGTTTGTTTTTGAGGCATAATCTTACTATGTCGCCCCTGTCGCCGAGGCATCACAGCTCACAGCAACCTCAAACTCCTGGCCCTAAGCGATTCCCTTGCCTCAGCCTCCCAAGTAGCTGGGACTACAGGCGCCCAGCACAATAGCTGGCTTTTTTAGTTGAACTTGTCATTGTTGTGTAGCTGGCCCAGGCTAGGTTTGAACCCGCCAGCCTAGGTGCATGTGGCTGGCACCCAGCCTGCACAGGGCTTTTTAAGGACCACGGCACTCGTGTGAGATGAAGGTCAGGCAAAGACAGCCATTCGTTGCCCCTGGTGGGGCGTATTAACACACTTACATCCCTCCTGCCCAAGCCCTCCCACCTCAACAGGGAGGCCACACAGGAGAATGTTCTACAAATGTGGGCCAAGTGACTTCAGCCCCTGGGCCAGTGCCACCGTCCCAGCCGCGCTTTCCTGGACACTGTGAATGCCTTTTTAGGGAGCGCAATCTCACTGCTCTGGCAACGCACAGTGCAACCCGATCGCCCACGTGATGCCCGGTGAGGTCAAAGTCCCCTCGCTAGGATCATTCAGAAGAGTTTTTCCAAGTGCCAACCTTATGGAAAAAGCCAACGGAGAAGCACGAGGGAGGAAAAGCCATAAAATGAGCAGCTGGAGAGAGGCAGCAAGTGTAAGAGTGAAAGGAAAGGATTTGAGTTCTTGCCTTAACTCTCCTTCTGGATCCTGTCACATGAAAGGGGAGAAGGTTACAAACCATCCTGGAAGAGCGAGTTGGATTCAAAATGCACATTTCAGAGAATCCAGCCGGCTGTGAGCTCCTTGTACATCTTTATTACCTGTAAGTGACCACTGGCAACCCTTTTGAAATCTTGTCCTGGTTTGAAAAGAATCTGAACTTTCAGATGTTACTGTGATGTAAGACTAAGTCCATTCATTCATTCTTTCACTTGTTAAGTCTTTCATTCATTCACTCACTTGTTCACCATTGAGCCACGGTAACCCACTGTCTGCTGTGAGCCACGAGGCTGACCTGCAGGCCAGGAAGCCATGGCCAGACTCTGGTCTGGAGGGAGGACGGGAGGCTCATAGCCTGAAGGTCATGGCTGAGCCAGCTGTTGACCCAGTGATGTGAGCTGGAAGGGAAGGAAAATGTGTCCTGCACCCCGCAAGCAGATAGGCCAACAGCTTCAGCTTGTCTAAGGCAGAACTTGTGAGACTTGGGTGTACACCAGGGTCATCTGGCCAGCTTGTTAGAACACAGTGGTTCTGAGTCAGTAACACAGGGTGGGGCCTGAGGCCACACTTCGGGAACCACTGATCTGAGGTAAGATCAAGCCCCTCAATTCCAAGCCAATGTGCTTTGCTTTCTCAAAGTTGGTTGAGTGACTTAACAGCTGCTATTTCAGACACGCCACTGTGAAGTCCTTGTCACGGCAACCTGACATACTACTGGGAACAACTGGCTTTCACAGGTTTGCCTTACAATTAACATCTGCAGAGTGCAAGGGAAGACCCAGAGCACACAGGTGACATTTACTGCAAAGCCAAAAACACAAAAGCAATCCCGCCTCCCAGAGTTCGGGACCTTCCTTTGCCCTTGAAAAAGGCCTGATCCATTAGGGCCTCCCAGTGAGCTGGGGTCTCACCACCCTGTTTCCCCTATTAGGTCATTAAATACGAAATGCCTAATTTCAAATCAAAAGTTAGGGTATCGTATCTCAAACAAGAAGCAGTACAATTAACCCAAGTATGCACCTGAATTAGCCATCTTAACAAAAGCCCGGGTCTGCCAGCAGCAAAGCCTGGAGAGCAAGTGGTGAGGTCGTGAAAGGCTTGCTGAGATTTGAATACTTTTCCTTGCAAGAAGTAGTTCAAAGCCTGGAAGTGCTGGTCAGTAGGTGCAAGGTCTGGAGAATAGGGTGGATGACAGAGTTTCCAAGACCAGCTTCAAGTGGCACTGTTGGGGCAACAGTGTTGTCTTACAAGAGTGTTGGCCTGCTCTAGTGACCAGTCTTGCCGCTTAACCACAAGCATCCTCTTCAGTTTGTCTGGCTGGTCACTGTGGATATTGCTGTAACTTACTGACCAGTCTTCATGGAGCCATAGGGGATAACACCAGCAATGGCCGCCAGACAGATGCCCTTAGCTGTTTTTGACAAATAATTGATTTGGGACTATCTTTCAGGACTTCCTCTTCATCCAACCAGGGGGCCAAATGCTTGCAGTGTACAAAGCAATATGGTGTACAAATGGTTTTCCTTTATGTCATGAGGGCAAAGAAAGGTAGGCTTCGAGAGGCTTTCTCTTCTGACGCTCATTTAATCAACATGGGGATCATCTATACAGCTTCTTTACCTTGCCTATTTGTTCCAAATGGCCCAATATTGCTGGAATTTTAACGTCAGACATTGCTGCTAATTCACATGGAGGTTGAGGCGGATTCACTTCCACTCATTTACCAGCTCATCATTATCCACACTGTTGATAGGTCGCCCACGTGGCTCATTTTCCAGATTTCAATCACCAGAGTGAACTTCTTAAATCACGGTGGTACTATGTGTTCATTAGCCACATCCTTCCCAAATACTCCATTGATACTTGGAGCTATCTGCACTGCATTGGTTCCACAATGGAACACATGAAAAATAAATTGAAAGATAATCACAAGCCAAAATGTGCATTTGAAAGAATGAACATGTATCTTCACAATAAAAATAAAACAAAAAGCACCAAAGTGAAATGTCAGAGATATCAACTGTCACACTTAGTACATGGGACATTTCACACTGCACTCTGGGTCAGCCTGCAGGCAGGGCTGAGGAGTCAGGGGATGTCAGTGAGGAGAAGGTTGGGGGGCCCCCCTGGAGCCTGCGCTCCTGGCACCTGTGGTCATCATGGAGATGGTGACTCGGGCCCATTTCGTTCCCTCCACGTGGACCTGAGTGCCCAGAGGCTCAAAGGCCAGAGAAGGCCATGTGGGGACAGCTTCTGGGCTAGGCTCTGGCACCTCTCTGCTACACCCCTCATGCCTCAAGACATGTGGGCCTTGAGCCTGGCTCCTCCTCCAGCAGCAGGGGAAGCAACAGCGCCCTGAAGAGACGCAGAGGGCACTGCATGAAGAAAAACGCTGGCCGCTGGGCACAGAGGGCATGATGCTCTGTGTCAAAAGAAGCTACAAATGAGGCTGAGCCATCTGGGTGTTTAAGAATTTGTTTCAAATGTTTCTGACAATGTTATCACCCCCATCTGACAGCTGCAAAGTCCTGTGGGATGCATGTGCTTCATGTCAGGTGCTTTCTCATCTGGACATCAAATAAACTCTGCATGGTAGGTAGGCAGGTGTCACCCCACTCTACGGGTGAACTAGTAATGCCAAGGACTGGCCTGGAGCTGAAGTGGGAGCAGGGAATCTATAGCCTGGAGCCTGGACCCTGAGGCCTGAACCCTGGAGCCTGGAACCTGGAACCTGGAATGTAGGGCTCCCTAGAACCTGAGATCCAGAAGCTGAAGCCTGCAGCCTATAACCTGGGCCCCCTAGAACCTGGAGCTTGGAGCCTAGAACCTGGAACCTAGAGCCTGGAACCTGGCATGTACAGCTCCCTAGAACCTGAGATCCAGAACCTGCAGCCTACAACCTGGGCCCCCTAGAACCTGGATCTTGGAGCCTAGAACCTGGAACCTAGAGCCTGGAACCTGGGACCCCCCCCCCCAGAATCTGAAGCCTAGAACCTAGAGACTGGAACCTGGGCCCCCTAGAACATGGAGCTCTAGAGCCTAGAACCTGGGTTCTCCTAGAACCTGGGACCTGAGTCCCCTAGAACCTGGATCTTGGAGCCTAGACCCTGGGTCCCCCTAGAACATGGAGCTTGGGGCCTAGAACCTGGAGCTTGGAGCCTAGAACCTGGGATCTGGAGCCTGGAACCTGGGTCCCCTAGAACCTGGAGCGTGGAACCTAGAACCTGGAATCTAGAGCCTGTATCCTGGAACCTGGTCCCCTACAACCTGGAATCTAAAGCCTGGAGCCTGGAACCTGGGCCCCCTAGAACCTGAAGCCCAGGACCTTAAGGAGGGGGCAGAAGCCAGAACACCAGCTCTCAGTCCAGAAGTTTTCCAATGAAGGTGGCAGGTGAGCAGCTGCTGGACACCTGTGATCTGGCTGGAACAGACGTATCCAGTGAAGTTCTGTCCAGCACTGTGCTCACATCACCCCTGACAATGCTCAAAGCAGTCATTATTATGTCCACTTAATGTTGGGAACACTGAGGCCCAGAGACATCAGTCACTTGTCTGGGGAGGCGAAGCCAGAGCATGGTGACCCTGGCTCTAGCCCAGGTCTCCTGACTGCAGCCCAGTACTGACCCTCGGAGCCACATTCTCCCTAGGGCTCCTGGTTAGGTGTGTGAAATGCCCTGGTCACGGACTGAGGAGGGACACTTTTCATGCCAATGGTAACCCAAAGTGCAGACACTGTAGGCCTGGCCTTGGTGGGAAAGCTCAGTGTGGCATCTGGGGACAACTGTGGTTTCTTGGTGGTGCTAGCCTCCTGCTGGAGAGTTCTGATGAGGTTATCAACACAGGGCCGGAACAATTCCTCTTCCTGATCCATTAGGACGGGTTACCAGGGAGCGGCACCTCGGGCGGCTCATGCGCAGACTTTGACAGAGGCCGTGTAAACCACTTGGAAGAAAATGGTTGTCACATTAATGAGATGACATTCATGGCCACCAAACCGAATAGGGATGCCCCTCTATCTTTTCACCTTCCTTCCTCGAGGAGGTGGTGGTTTCTGAGTGACTCCTGCATGCCAAGGTCAGTGCTGGGCACGGGGGTCCACTCAAGACAGGGCCAGCACAGCCCCCTGGAGGGCGTGTGGTCTAATGGAGGGAGAAGCAAGCATCAGCCCCATGAGGTGAGTGACAGGGAGGCGCTGGGGACATGTGGGAACATCCTAGGCCTGGGCTGAGCGGCGGGTTGGGGGGAGTCTTCCCTGGGGAGAAGCCATCTACTGCGCCCGCAGGGAGGAGGGCGGCTCATCAGAGAAAGAGGAGCACTGGCAACAGACCAGTGTTATCTTCTGAACCCTGTCTGTCACCACTGTCTCTACTCCTCCCTCGAGGAGACTGCAGCTTCAAGACGGCCACAGACCCAGCTCACCCATGCAGTTAGGAGCAGGGTTGGGTGCCACTGAGATGCTCACCAGGGGAAAGAATCATTCACCGCTGAACCCTGCAAGGGCCCAAGAAAGGAAGCCCCATGGATACCCAAAATGATCTCTGAAGGGTGAGGGTAGCCCTATGTGAAATAATTCAAAATATGTAAAAGCAGGCTCGGCGCCTGTGACTCAACAGGCTAAGGCGCCAGTCATGTACACCTGAGCTGGCGGGTTCGTATCCAGCCCCAGTCTGCCAAACAACAATGACGGCTGCAACCAAAAAATGGCCAGGTGTTGTGGCGGGCACCTGTAGTCCCAGCTACTTGGGAGGCAGAGGCAGGAGACTCGCTTGAGCCCAGGAGGGAGGTTGCTGTGAGCTGTGATGCCACAGCACTCTACACAGGAGGACAGCTTGAGGCTCTGTCTCAAAAACAAAAACACAAACAAAATATGTACAAGCAGACATAAAACTATACAGTATATATATATAGTGTATATTACAGTTATGATCTTAACCTGTTAAACTTTGCTATATTAAAAAGTCATGTTTTAAAAGCAAGTGCAAGGAACCCTTGCCATATGCTGTATTCCGTGTGATTTATTAACTGCTATGTTCTGCACTGAAAAAGATATTCAGCAAAGAAAAACAGATTAAACTTGTGACAGCATTCACAAAATGAAAAAGGATTTATTAACCCTTAAACCAAGGGGTTTAATGAGCTAAAATGAATATTAGAAACTGAAGTTTCAATTAAGGAGAGGGCCCCTTACACGCATACCTTTTCACTCACAAACAGAACCTAAAAACTGAATCAAGAGGCACAAGCCAGGGAGGTGAAGAACCCAGAACTCTAAGGTGGCGGAGGCTTGTCCCTCCCTGTCCCATTTCAGCAACCCGAGGGGACGGAAGGGCTCATCTTTGTAGAGACACAACTACTCCCACGGATCTCTAGGACAGAGGCTGCAGGACACTTTCTGGAGAACAAGGTTGGAGGGAGAGGCAAGTGTCCCTCCGAGAGCTGCACACACCCAGGGACTCTGCAGCAGGGCCTGTGGCCATCTTCTTTAAGTTCAGCTACATGTGCCTGCAGGGGACAGGAGGACAATTTTAATCCTGTGGAAGTGTGGCAGTCACTGGTCTTTTTTGTGGTTCAACATCTGGTGTCCCCTTCTCATCTGGGAGATGGGGTTCAGGGGAGGTGGGCTATGAATGGGTCTGGCCCTGTCCCCCAAGTGGGAGAGAAGTGGGGTCTTCTGGTCACTCCTCCCACTGTCGCACTGGGTGGTGTGAAGATGCCAAGGTCGCGCACTCAGAGTGCTGGTGCCTGGATCTTGGACTTACAGCCTCTAGAATGGGAGAAACAAAGGTCTGTGTGCCACCCGCCCCCCTACCCCATGCACTCACGCATGCTTCTGGAACACAGCACAGCGTGGTCAACCGTGCAGCTGATCCTGGATTTCTTGAGTCTACAGCTGCCCCTCATATGGCTCCCCCACAGCTCCCAGAGCACCGGGCCCTCTGTACTGATTTCCAGGCAGTTGAACTGGAGGAGACGCCAAGGAGAGCAGGATTTGGAAGATAGAGCTTTGCCTCCTCCTGGAGGTCATCTCCACCCACAGAGAAGAGAGGAGAGGATCCAATTTCTATAACTAAGGGGGCAGGTCAGAGCTCAAAGTGCAGACCTGGGTGTGGCAGGAAAAACCAACAACAGTGACCCTCACCAGGCATTCTGCTCCCTGGAGGCATCACAAAGTCTGGACACATGTTTGCTTGTCACACTGGGGGGCAGCTGCTGGGCAGAACCCAGGGATGCTGTTATATAGCCTATAATGAGCGAGACCCAGAATCACCCAGTCCCAAGTCTCAGTAGCGTCCAGGTGGAGAAATCCTAATATAAAGTAAAAGTAGGAGAAAAAACTTCAGAACCTGAAATGAAGAGTTGGAAGACCATGCAGCCATCACCTCGTCTCAACTTATGCAGCAAGTTCTCTGGAGCTGGCTCTAGGTACAGGTTAAAAATAGGCAGGTAATTTAGTAGCTTCCCAGAGGTCAGATAAGCTCAAAGATAAACAGTGTAGAACAGGGCTTGGGGGAGGGAGCAGCCCGTTACTTCCAGGAAGCCAGTGAAGACCTGGGCACCGAGGCCAGGCAGGTTGGGATGGAGCAGTGCTCCAAATCTGGTGGCAACTTGCTGCTGATTCTAACCCAAGGCCAGGAAGCAAAGACGATATTGAGAACAGAGGGTCCTTTCTGTGTCAATGCAGAGAATGGTACACAGGTGCTACAAGAAAGTCCGTGGGGACACTGACACTAAAGACACACACCTACTTAAAGCCACAGCCAGTAGTGCTTTTATTGAGTTTATTTAACCAGTCCCAAGTGCCATCGGCGTCCCTCTTATGCTTGGGAGCTTGTCTCTTACATTTTTCTCTCCATCTCAGCCCAGGGGCATATCCTGACCAGCTGGGGACCACGGCTGCCTCCTCCTGGAGATGGGCACAGCCACCGGAAGGCAGCAGACAGCACCACCATGCAGCTGGCACCTGCCAGGTATCGGGAGGCAGGTCCTGCAGTTTGTGGGCGCTACCTCATTGCCAAACTGTCCCGGGTATTAGACAAAGGAAAGATGAACTTGCCTGTGGTCACACAACTTAAAAAGGCTGACCATGCTCTTTCTAAAAGCTAGCACACTGTCCCCAGGCTGGCCTCAGGCCACAGGCTGTACACTGGTCCCTGAGGTCACAGCCCTGCCAAGGTTCCTGTCTGTCCCATGTCACTCTTCCTCCAGGCCTGATCACAAGTGATGTACAGCCCCACACGTACACAGCCAATAAATTTCTGGCATTACAGAACATGCGTCTATTAATGACATACCCCATAAAGACACTGCTCCACAACTGTGCTATCCTATACACAGCCACTAGTCACATGTGGCTATTTAAATGTATGATGAATTAATTTAAGTGAAATTAAATTTACAATGCAGGTCCTCAGTTGCATGGGCCATGGATTCACGTGCTCAGTAGGTTCACAGAACACTGTGTGTGCTGAGCATCTCAGGCTCTGCACAAAGTCCTGCAGGCAGCTCTGTTCTGGGGGCTTAAAAACAAGCCTGAGATAATTTACAGCAGTACCTTTGGGCATCCAGGGTGGAGTCAACCTGGAAATCCCATCTCTGTGTCAGCCTGAAAAACCCTACCTCTTCCCAAATGCCTAAAAGAAGGCAAAAAATAAAAATGAAGGAAATCAAGGACATAGGTGGCAAATGGGTCAACCTACATGATGGAGATTAAAAGCATAATGACAAACTTTAGGTCTTCTGGTTTCTTCATGTTTAAATACAGTCCTAATCATTGTGTGATTTCTCACTCACTCCCTCAAGCCAAGCAGTGGGTGTAAACTGTGTAACACAATCCTGTAGGCGCTGAACAGACCTAGCTCTTCATACTTGCTGATCCAAGGGTTTGCCTATTGCCAAGACCATATCACATTCTGCCTACCTAACCTCTCCAGGTATTTTATATTTGTTTTATGGAAAGTGTATCTCAGGTCCTAGAGAATTTTCCAAGCAAATAAATGAATTATTGAGAGATTATGAATCTATGAAAATCTCATGTATTTGTTCACCTAATTTGACATTTTATTCCACTCTCAGGAAAAGGATGCCAGGATGACTGGCTCTCTTGTTTGGGCTATTGGACATTAGAGATTAACTGTTCTTCCCTGATATACGTCTGAGATGAGTTTTCAACTTCCTTCCTCAATCCCTATCACTCCTTTAATCAAAAACAAAACTACCTACAGGCAGTAGATTAGAGGAGTGTCTGGCTTGTTAAAAAGAAGCAACATTTCCTCCCAATACCAACACAGTGCTCACAGGCACTGGCCTTGAAGGCAGGGGCTGGGTGCAAATCAGGCTGTGTGGGCCCCACCCTGGAGAATCACCAACCAGGACTCAGACTTCAGACAACCCATTTCCCTTTGTGGCGAGTCCTGCTCATACCTCAAGACATCTTCCCTCCTGGTATTTGCTCAAATCTTATTTATGATTTTTAGTGCCTCACTCTCAAATATGAATCCACAGCCCAGGATCACCACACATCTGGGAAAGTCTAACATAAAAGACAGAGGCCAAAACAGACAGAAGAGAAAGAGAAACAGAAGAAAGCAGAACAAGATGAAGAAAGAAAAAAAGAAAATAGAAGGAACAACAACAACAACAAAAACTACATTGGGTATCCTTGAAGCAAAAAGAAGAGGCACTTGAGAATCAAGAAACGGATGCTATGAAAAGTAACAAAAAACAACAGTCAAAACACAAATTCTCAGAAATTAAATATAGAACAGATGAACTTAGCAGAAGCAATGGAAGATTGGCTGAGTCATCTCCCTAGAGCAGAACAGCAGACTAACACTTAGGAACGTCCACTCAATAGGATTGCCATAGAGCAGCATCATGAGACTAACACTCAGGAACGTCCACTCAACCAGATGTCCCTAGAGCAGTAGCACAGACAAACACTCAGGAACATCCACCCAACCGGATTGCCCTAGAGCAGCATCATGAGACCAACACTCAGGAACGTCCCCAACCAGATCTCCCTAGACCAGCATCATAAGACTAAGACTCAGGAACATCCAGCCAACCGGATCTCCCTTGAGCAGCAGGGCAGACTAACACTCAGGAATGTCTGCTCAACCAGGTCTCCCTGGAACAGCATCATAACACTCAGGAACATCCACCCAACCAGATCTCCCAAGAGCAGCACCACAGACTAACACTCAGGAATGTTCACTCAACCGGATCTCCCTAGAGCAACACCACAGACTAACACGCAGGAACATCCATCCATCCGGAACTCCCTAGAGCAGCACCGCAGACTAACACTCAGGAACGTCCACCCAATCAGATCTCCCTAAAGCAGCATCATAAGACTAACACTCAGGAACGTCCACCCAACTGGATCTCCCTAGAGCAGCACCGCAGACGAACACTCAGGAACGTCTGCTCAACCACATCTCCCTAGAGCAACACTGCAGACAAACACTCAGGAACGTCTGCCCAACCAGATCTCCCACTGCAGACGAACACTCAGGAACATCCACCCAACTGGATCTCCCTAGAGCAGCATCATGAGACTAACACTCAGGAACATCCACCCAACCAGACGGATCTCCCAAGAGCAGAACCGTAGACTAACACTCAGAAACGTTCACCCAACCAGATCTCCCTAGAGCAACACTGCAGATGAACACTCAGGAATGTCCTCTCAACCGGATCTCCCTAGAGCAGCACCGCAGACTAACACTCAGGAATGTTCACCGAACAGGATCTCCCTAGAGCAGCATCATGAGACTAACACTCAGGACTCCACCCAACCAGATCTCCCTAGAGCAGCACTGCAGACTAACACTCAGGATTCCACCCAACCGGAGCTTCCATCAGACAGAGCAGAGAATGTGATGGGGAGGAAAAAGATAAAATTCAAGATGATTACCTTGGTCGGGCGTCCTTACCTCAGTGGGTAGGGTGCCAGCCACATGCTCCAGGGCTGGCCAGTTCAAGCCCGGCCCAGGCCTGCTAAACAACAATAACAACTACAACAACAAAACAGCCAGGCGTTGTGGCGGGCACCTGTTGTCCCAGCTGCTCAGGAGGGTGAGGTTAGAGAATCGCTTGAGCCCAGGATTTTGAGGTTGCTGTGAGCTGTGACACCACAGCACTCTACCAGGGGTGACAAAGTAAGACTCTGTCTCAAAAAAAAAGACAATTGCCTAGAATTTTAGGATATAAATTTCTAGATTAAGTGAACTCAGTGAATGCCCATTAAGCAGGAGACAAACTCCAAAAAACTGAGGATAAAGACAAGATCCTAAAACCTGCTAGAGAGAAAAAGTGGACAACATACAACATACTGAAAATATATAAGGCATTAAGATTCTCAAAACAATCCTAAAAGCTGGAATAAAATGAGGAAAATATCTTAAAATCGTGGTAGAAAATCATTCTGAATTTTAGTTTTTTGATTTTTTTCTTTTTTGAAATAGAGTCTTACATTTTTGCTCTTAGTACAGTGCTGTTGTGTCACAGCTCACAGCAACCTCAAACTTCTGGACTCAAGAGATCCTCCTGCCTCAGCCTCCTGAGCAGCTGGGACTACAGGCGTCTACTACAATGACTGGCTATTTCTAGAGACAGGGGGTCTTGCTCTAGCTCAGGCTGGTCTCCAACTCCTGGACTCAGGCAATCCACTCTCCTTGGCCTTCTAGATTTTTTTTTATATTTATTGATTTATTTTATTGACTACGAAATGGAGTCATATGGTTCAAGTACCAAAAGAGTATGAAAAGTTATTCTTGCCAAGGTTGCTTCCACCTGCATGCCCACACCCCTTTTACTGTATGTTCTGTCAGTGTTTTTTAGTGCAAATGTAAGCAAACTACAGCCTTTCTCACATGAAGAACAGCACACTATTTTTATTATCTACATTTTTTTTTTTTTTTTGAGACAGTCTTAGTTTGTTAGACTCTTTGTTAGGTAGAGTGCCATTGCATCACAGCTCACAGCAACCTCAAACTCCTGGTTCAAACAATTCTCTTGCCTTAGCCTCCCAAGTAGCTGGGACTACAGGTGCCCACCATGACACCTGGTTATTTTTAGAGACAGGGTCTCGCTCTTGCTCAGGCTGGTCTCAAACCCATGAGCTCAGGCAATCCACCTGCCTCAGCCTCCCAGAGTGCTAGGATTACAGGCATGAGCTACTGCACCCGGCCCTACATATTGCTTTTTTCAATTAGTGAAATACACTGAAAATTATTTCAAACAATACATAGAGTTCTTCATCATTCTTTGGAAAACTATTTTTAACCTACACCTCTATATACATCTAAACCATCAACAAGTGTAATAGAATAAAGATATTTTTCAGACATGTGGATACTTACGAAAGACAATCTGTTCAGAAAGCTAGTGAAGGATGTGCTCCAGCAAAATGAGATAGCAATCCAAGAAAGAAGACAATATAGCATCCAGGAAATAGGGAAACAATAAAAAAAAAAGGCAGCAGAAAGAATTCTCAGAAAGGTGACAAAGGAAATGACAGCTATTGCAAACCCAGAGAGAACTTGACCAGATTAGATCAGGAAGACAAGCATCTCTGCATGCTAGATTTTTTTTGGGGGGGGGCAATAAAATAGAATTGATAGATTATTTAATTTGCTTAATCATACAGAAAATATTATTGTTGTGGATTCTCCATTTTGCTTCATTGTTGAAAGATTTGTGAAGATTTCGATATGAAAGATATAGACAGATGAGCAATCAAAAAAAGAAATGATGTTAAGTAAAGCAAAAGGTTGTATAAGAAATATTCAGTGCACTGTTTGGCTAGGTCAGCAACACCATTTAGAGTCTGCAACATCAGCATTGTCACCGGCATTTACTGTGCCAATCACTCCTCTGAGGGCTTTTTGTCAAATATATCATTTGTCCTTATAACCACCCTGTGAGAAGTATAGTCTGAAAATTATCATCTTGCCTGCAGGGGAAGTGAGGTACAAACTGGTTAAGTCATTTTTCCCTTGGCCATGGAACAAGGGTCACAATCAGGATTTGAACCCAGGAAATCTTAACCAGGCTGTCATTCTTCCTGTGAACATTCACATAACCCAAAACTATGATGTAAGCACAGTGTGTGTGACAGAGAGGAGAGAGAAAAGGGGGAAGTGGGTCTGAGCGCGGCCCAAGAATTCCGGTCCTTAGTGCAGGACGCCAGATGATAGCATCCAGAATTGATAAGCCCACAGGTAACATGTGTGCAAATTATTTATGGGCATGGAGGGTGTCGCCAGGTCATTTAGGGTCTCACAGGCCATTTGAGGACTTGGCTTTTACTCAGTGAAAAGAGAAGCCATTGGAAAGTTTTAATCAGAGAAGTGACATGATCTGACATGTTTTAAAAGGACCATTCAGCTGCTGTGTGGGGAATGGCCTGGGAAGAGAGGGCAGGGGTAAAAACACATATTACTTTGGTGAAACAAAAATGAATTTCACAGGATGAAAGGATGGGAAAGAAGACGAGAGACACGGTGAGGCAGAGAAGAACCTGGGACTCACTCTCGGGTCAGGAACGTTATCCCTGATGGTGCAGAGGTCAGCTGGGGACAATGGGGTCCAGGCCGGGAGGAGTCAGCTTGAGCGCTGGGGATGGCCAGGAACAGAGTCTTGGATGGAACCTCAGAACTGATCCAAGACACAGCCTGGGTGACGAGCTGGCACCTCCGAGTTACTAGATGACCTTGTGCAAGTGCTTCAGCGTCTCTGAGCCCATGTTCTCTGTGCCAAAGAAAGACACTCTGCTCTTCTGCTAGCCTTTAAACTAATTATGGGAGTGGAGCTTCTAAGAGGACCTGCACGCCGTGGGCTCAGGGCCGACCTTGGTTCCCAGTCTCCTTTCCTGACCCACACTCTGACCGGGCACACAAGTGACAGGCAAGCTAGAGCCTGGGTCCCCTGACCTCCCTCACACCCCACAGCCTCTTCTGTCTTCTGTGTGTGCACCCCCGCCCCAAGCACTGAGCCTGCAGGCATTAAAGAGCCCCCAGGAAAGTAAGGGGGGGGGGCTCTCTGACAGAAACAGCTGAACGTTCTGATTCCCTCCCCCACCAGAAGCCTCTTCTGAGAATCATACCAACAGCCCAAGGTCACAGGCACAGTGTTTGTGTCTCCAATGGCTCAGACTTTGTGACAAAAATCTGAAATGCTGGTCGTGTCACCTCCCTAAAGCCTCTCAGAGATCTGTCAAGATGAGTGTCTGTCTCGGGGGAAGCCACAGAGCAGTGTCCGCCGGTGGCTCTGGTGGCTGTGTTAGGATTTGGAGCAGGGCAGCTCTCTACATGCCAGGTCTTTCGCCCTCACTTGTCCCCACTCCTGTAGAAGGCGAGGGCAGGACACTGGCCCTGACTGCAAACCACTGATGGCACCTTCCAGTCGGCATCCAGTGTGTCTACCTGCTGAGCAGCCTCAGAAAAGCAAATTCATGGAGAAAAAGGGCATGGAGATGAAGTTGTACCCTCCACAGTGGAACAGGCTATGGTGACAAGTCCCCTATTTTTACTGCTGGCCCAAGATCACCCTCTCTGAAGGAGGGACTGTGGGGAGAGACCAGGACTGTGGTCCTGCAGCTGGGCTCGTCCCGCAGTGCCTGGTGCCAGGGAGCCAGGTCAGCTCGGTGCCCGGGACGGGAGAATCGAGGAAGGCTGTGACCCAGCTTTCTGGCTGAGACAGAACGTGGGCAGGATACTCCAGGCTTGGTGCTTGAGCAGCCCTGAGGACAGGGCAGGGCTCCTCCACACAAGCTGGTGTGTGACGGTTATTTGGAAGGATGGTTGGAGGTAAAATGAAAGGGAGACTCAGGATTAAAATGCCCTGTATTCACAGATTGCCCAAAACAGGGGTGCAGGCTCACATGGGGTTCCCCAGAAGTTGAGCCTATAGCATAGAGGTATGCTGGGAGTGGCTTCTCGGGGCCCTGTCCCAGCAGGGTGTGAGGGAGGAGGATGGGGTGGGGGAGGGGCCTGGTCAGAAGGCGGTCTGGGCTGGAGTGGCCCCCCAGCCTGACCTCCCGGCTCTGGAGCACAAATGCACCACAGAGTTTGTTTCACCTTGAGACATGTCAAGGGCCGCAGGCTGCCCTGGGGGTGGCACAAGCCCTTCCTCCACAAAGCCATTTTTGCGCAGCCCTTTCTCAAGTGAAGGGGGGGGGAGCGGTGACCCTGAATAATAGTCCAGGAAGTCAATTCACGGCCAGCAGAGGGGAACAGGGTGGGACAGCAATGTGCCTGCCATGAAGGTAGGGCCAGAAGTCCGAATCCACTCGGACCGGCTTGGAGAGGAGATTCCAGGCAACACTCAGAGGACACTATCCTGCCGAGGGAGAAGGGAACACCCATGGGGCCACACAGGAATGACAAACTCACTGCACCCTCGGAAGGACTCCCAGCTTTTCACCCACGCAGCCCACACACACTGCTGCTTTTGTCTCAGGGGAGGCATTCTTCAACTGGGAGGCGCACTTGGAATTGCCGCGGGCACCGTGAAGGTGATACCATTTCACTGCTGGCAGAGTGCTCAATGGGAATTTGGGATGCTACTAAACTGTGGAAGGCAAGAGAAGTCTGTCTGTTCTGGAAACCTGTCTCCCAGACGTGAAGCACAGCTCACGTCTGCTGTCCTCAAGAGCGTCTCAAAGTGCTCACTGGACCAGTTTCCTGACAAACATCTCTCCTGAATTCCACTGTGACACGATGCGAAGAAACCAAGTGGTGCTAATGCATCTATGACGTTTGAAAAGAACAGCTCCATTTACGGCAAACTCGCCTGGAGCTGAAGCCCTGATGTCACTGCAGAAGCAGAAAGGTGTCACTCCAATGTCTCCCCAGCCAGCCTCCTGCCCCTCCCCTGCCCAGCTCTCACACTCACCCTCACCAGGGGGCCTGGGTCCCACCTGCCTGCAGGGTGAACTTGGCTTACAGTTCCCCACTAATCCTTCCCCAGGCACATTCTTGGATGTCTGAGCCAAGTCCATCCCGCTGCCGCTTTCTTCAGGGCACCCTGGTTCCCATTCAGGCCCCCGCACCTCCTCAAGTGTTCTCAGGACAGGCTGGCTTCCCCCAGCTCTGGGAGGGGCCTGATTTGTCATGGTGGGATCCACTGCCTTGTCCCTGGGACGGTGGTAGGCCCCTAGCCCTTGGGGCAGCAGTGGCAGAGAGATGCTTCTAGCTCTGGGGCGAGGGGAGAGCCCCCAGGAGAGATAGGGGGTCTCCTGAAAGGCAGTGCGGCCAGTCGGCCTGAGGATGAGGCCACTTGCAGAGGACACCTGCAGAGGCTCTGGGGAGCAAAGAGGCAGTGAGGTTGGCGGGGAAGCTGCCCTGCGTCTGGGCTTTCTGTTTTCAGGACAGCACAGTTCCACTGGGCAGTGCGGTCAGGGTTTCTGTCCTGGCAGCCAATCAGCCTGACTAATAGATGCACCCTTCAAGAACTGAAAGTGTCACTTCCTCCAGGAAGCTGCTTCTGATCCCATCAGCTGGCTGCAATCCTCCCTCTGTCTAAACTCAGAGCTCGCCATCCCTGCCCTGTGTATTAGGTCACTTCCGGTCTTCCGTTAGTGTCACTGATCTACAGACCCCGATCCCTTTCTGCCCCAGCTTCTTGGGGGACAGATCCCTGTCAGGCTTCTGCCTGGCTCCCCATCTGCCCAACACAGGGACTTGGGTACCACGACTTCTATCTGTTGAGTCAATGAGTGAATGGGAAAGTACTGAATTTAAGACACTTAAGGACTCAATGAGCAGGTATTTGTTATTTGAATAGTGAGTTTAATTTTCACAGCTGGGAATAGAATTGGATTTGTAGTAAAACATAAAATGTTGCACCTGCTTCCTGCAAGGCTGTTAATGCGTGCCACTCACTACTTATAACAACTACGTCTATGTTTGTTTTTTAATTGGAGGGGGTGTGAGGGAGCTGCCCTATTTATCCAGAACCTAGTTAAGTACTTTGTATGTGCTACCCATTTTCTTTAACCCTAAAAGCCAAGGGGGATTGCTCTTTCCCCATTTTAGAGATAAGAGAACAGAGGCTCAGAGGATCTTGAGTAACTCCTTTTCCCAGGATGGCATAGCTAGGGGAGAACTGTGGAGTGACAAAGGCCAGTGCTGACTCCAAAGTCTATCTTTGTAACTGCCAGCTGCATCTCCCTGGATGGAGGCAGGGCCTCAGGGCTGTCAATCGGGAGCATTCCCTTGCCTTGCCTTTCGATCTATTTTTATAAAAGGCAGCAGATAAGAGGCAGACTTTGGGGACCCTTATTCTTCTTGTTCCTTTGTCCTGTAACCACTAACAGCAAGATGAGGCCCAGGATTCATGGTCACCTCTGGCCCTCCCAGGGAACACCTGTTTGGTGTTATGGTTAAATAAACACATAAATGACTGTCTTCACGGGGGTGGAGGGTGAGTTCTACTCAACCTACTATATTTAGCAAATATCTATATTTAGCCAAAGGTCCTTTGAATATTTTGTACTTACTACCGCAACACACTGACAAGCACCTACTATGTGCCTGGTTCTGCACTGAGCTGAGCTCTTGGGATACAACAGGGAGATATTACCCAACAGGGTGTCACCTGCTACATGTGAACAAAATAATGATGAGGCATCCTGGCTGCCACACCAGGTGTAGGAAGCAAGAACTGGGGAGCCAAGTGGAGGCCAGGAAACTTAAGCCTGGGCAGGATACAGCATCTACAGTGGGCTTCAAGGGATGAATAGGAGTTTGCCTGGAAAGCCCACTGGTCTCATACAGAATAACATGAAAATCTTTATTTATTCAATATCCAACAACTGACTGAGTGCCACAGGTCCATGAAAGGAAACTCAAGTATTTACAACTACAAACACCTCATCACTGGTTATAGAGTAGAGAGACTCCAATAAATATTTGGTGATGCAGCTGGACACTACAGCCAAAACTGCTTGGGAGTTTTTCCATGTGAGAATAGTACACAAAGTAACTATCATTCCCCAATAGGGAAGAGAGTTCAGCAGGAGGGCTGCACAGACCCACCTGGCACACAACGCAGAGGGCACCCAAGGTACACCATGAAAAAATGCCTCCTCCGTCCGATGGGCCCCAACCCACTGGCTTCCCTGCCCCAAAGCTATCCCTATCCTCTGTACATCTTTCCGGATGTCATCTATGTTGTTTGGCCTTAAGGTAGAACCCCTGCACGAGAAAAAAAAAAGGCATCTGTACAGAGATCCACCCTAGTGTGCTTTCAATGTGTTATACTAAAGTTCATTACGGAATGCGATCTCCCTTATAATAAACTCTGTCCCGAAAACTTCAGTTTAAACCTTTCCGTCGGCCTGGACCCATTTTCAGGCTCAGTCCAGAAACAGGATTCACAGAAATCCCTAAGTTCATCTCCAAGCTGCACCTTGAGTGACAATCGATGAATCGATGGCAAACGGTCACCTACAGAACTCGGGCCATTCCGACTGGGCCATGTGGCCTCCGGGGACCGTCCACTGGTCTCTAGGGTCTGTACTTCCATGCAGCACAACAAAACGGGTGCTCGCCCCCACCCCCGGGGCCACCTAGTGCCGCTGCAAGCACCCCTGCTCCTCTCCCAGGGGGAGGTCGGGACGGGGCAGGGTGAGCAGTGACAGGCGTCCTAGGCTTGTCCCCAGCCTGGAGGACCGGTGCCCAGTCCGCAGGCCGCCTAGATGAGATCGGAGCCAGGCCCAGAGCTGGGGACCCGCGCCGCTTCCCGAGACCTGCCGGGCCCAGTCTGCCCGCGGCCGGACGCCAGACAGCTGCTGCGGGGCCACCGCGGGGCCACCGCGTCCGCCTGGCCCGCATAACGGGCCGCCCCCGCGCCCCGGCGAGCTCACCTCGCGCGCGATCTGGTTCAGCGCGTCGTCCTCCGCAGACAGCCGCTCCCGGTTGGGGAGCCGCTTGCGCCCCGAGCCCTGAGTGCCCATGTCCATCGGCCGCCTCGCCCGCTGCTGCCGCGGGCCCCGCCGCTCCCGCCGCTCGCGCCCGCCCCGGCCGGGCCGATCCGCCCCTCCCTCCGCCGCGGCGTCATGGCGTCAGCGGGCGCAGCTGGGGACGCGGGGGCGCGGGGGCGCCGGGGGACCCGCAGGAGTGCTAGAGAGAGAACTGGGGTGGGGGCGCGGGGACGCCGGAGCCGGGACGAAGGGCCTCGGGAAGATGCCAAGGGTCGGGAACTACCTCCCGGGGACGGAGTAAACGAAAAGCGCCGCGACGCTGGGGATGCCCAGGGCCCGGCACGCGTGATCCTGGGGGGCCAGGGACGCGAGTAGGCGGGGCTGGAGCAAGGAAGGTTGGACCTCCTGGGGGACTGCATGGCCGGGGGGCGGGGTCAGCCCTGGAACGACTCGCTGCAGGGCAGTGGACATAGCTAGTGGGGACCAGGGGTGATGGGTTTCAGGGGCTTGGGTGGTGGAGGCCAGTTTGCGCAGGGGAGAGGTTGCAGGATAAGGTTCAGGCTGGCGACTCCCATCCCCCAGGGAGTCGGAGTGGAAGATGTCACCGAGGGGGAGAGCGCTGGGCTCTGGGGTCAGGCCCAGGTGCGCTCAGATCTTCTGCCACCGCCAGGCCTTGTGACCTTGGCTTCACTGCGCCTGTGCGTTTCTGTCTTTATACGCTTGTTCTACGCGCTCGGATATACCCCGGTGTCCTCCTCCTGAGAGCAAAGACTTGTCACTTCACTGGTGGGTCCTCAGCTTCTAGGTTGCTTCTCTTAGTACATAGTTGGAAAAGGAGTGACCCCGCCCACGCTCTCTGGAAGCTCACTGTCCACACCCTAGAGATGGATTTAAAAATAAATGGAAGCATTAGGTGAGGTTTCAAAAGCTCCTGCCTCTGGTCCGGCGTGTGGGGGTCTGCTGTCAGGGAGAGAGACAGCAGTGGTGGGAGAGGGAAGGGCCATACAGAAGTCAGCGGTAACCCCCGCCCCCCAGGTAAGAATGGTTAACATTTTGGTGTGTTTCCAGCCAAGTGCTTTGGCTTCTTAGGAAGATAACCTGGAAACTGAAGGGCGGTGGGGAGGGGGGAAGAAAAGAAAGGGACCCTGCGGAGGCAGGAAACTGTTGGAGGTTACTTTGCAGAGAAAAGACAGGAGTCCAGTGGCCTGAGCTGGAGGGAAGCTCCAGGTGACATGGATTAGGATGACTGAGCAGACTCAGGTGGGTGGGCAGGGCCGACTGTGGCCGCAGAGCCCAGCTGCACCCAGCACACACACACACTGGGGAGTATCTGTGGCCTGAATCTGCTAGGCCACAGCCACACCACTTAGGTGACGTAATGCTCCTCAGAGGGAACCTCGAGCCACCACCTCTGGAGCTGCCATGGCCTTGTGGGGGCTGCTAGTCTCACCTCTGTTCACAGCAGGGTGCTCCACACTGCTGCCTCTCCATGCTACAGCTCAGGGCACAGCTGTAAAGGAGACACCTGTGGCCGCTGCCCTACTGGCTGGCTTGGGATGCCTGACTCTTTATCCAAAGCTACATCTAAGTTCCTCCCTTTCTGGAAAGAACTCCCAACTCCCAAGGCCTGCTCCTTCTCTCTGTTGTTCATCAGAACATTGAACCTCTTATTAACACAATTTTCCATTTCTGTTAGGTCTACTGGGAAGAGCAGGCACTGATCATATCTTCCTCAACTTACAGCCTCACTGGGGATCAGATGCACTGGCTGCTTAGATGCTGTAATGGCTGAGTGTATGGAACTGGGTCCAGTTCCTGACCCTCCTCACTCCCTGGTGGGTTGTTGTCCAGGGGCTGGCTGAAGGTACGTTCCAGCCACTAGACCAGTGATGTCAACCGGTGTGCCACAGTGCCATGAGAAGATCTTTCTTGTGCCTTGAAACATTTTAAAGATCATTAATTAAATTATTTCCGAAAGAAGTTTGAAGCACAGTAAGCATATTCTTTTTTTTTTTTTAACTTTTTTTTTTTGATCAACATATTTTCAGTGTGCTATGGGAGTTTAACTAATAAGTTCAAGTGTGCTATGAGATGAAAAAGGTTGAAAAACAACTGTTCCGGGCTCCATGTCGAATTCTGGTTCCTGTCCCTCCCCCGTCAGCTGTTCATTGCCAGGGAAAAACCACCACCAAAAACGATGCTGCTGGTCCTCAGATGGCCCTGTGACTCACCATCTATGGGCATCTTCCTCCTCTGGTGCTGTGCTGAGGGGGCCGGTCCTCTCTTGACAGTCAGTCCTCACTTTTTAAGGGAAATATTAATACCTATAGTCTTAGGCCCTTTGTGCTGCTGTAAAACAACAGAACTTTATTGTTCACAGTTCTGGAGGCTGGAAAGTCCAAGATCACGGTGCCAGTAGCTCCAGCATCTGGTAAGGCCCCTTTCTTATCGGTGGGGCCTCATGTGGTGGAAAGGACAAAAAGCCTCCCTGAAACCTTTGTTAAGGGCACTGACTCCATTCACAAGGGCTCTGCTCCCATGACCCAATCACCTCTTTCAGGCCCTGTCTGAATACTATCGCAATGGGGGTTAGGTTTCAGTATATGGATTTGGTGAGGGGATAACAGCATTTGGACCTTAGCACCCACTTTGTCAGGGTAGGGACAGCCCAGTAAAGAACCGTTACAGGGCTTACCACATGGGTAATCAATGAATGGTCTCTCTAGCTATAGCCTTCAAATGCTGGCAGGTGATGGCTCCTGCCTGGATGTGAGGGGAGGTGGGCAGGGACCTTAGGCAGCTCTGTGGGTGTTCCCTGTACCTAGGTGTCTCCTGCAGAGAGATCAAGACCCATAAGGCCCCAGTCATCATGCCAAGTCATCAGCCTGACAGTCCACGCACCTGTCACTACCCAGAAGACTGTACTGACCCCTCCCTGCAGCACTGTTGCTATTCCAGATGATTAAATTGCCCACTGGGGGTTGTTACAGAGCAAGACATGGAGAAAATTTGCCACAAATCTGATGTCCAGGGCCAGAGAATCAGTATGTCCATCTCTAAAACTGGTATCAAGGTCTTTTACAGACTACAGGTGCCACCTTAGAAAGTGTCCATGAGAAAATAGAGGTGGCCAGGGCCACCTGGTGAGAGGCACCACACCGTGGAAACCATGTGTGACACAGTGGAAACCTCATGCTGTTCCTGACCATCCCAGAGTTCCCTCTGTTGAGGCGCTCATTGGAAAAGCCCCAAGGCTGCTGGGGAGAGAAGTGAAGGAGTGTCTGTGGAGGGGCGTCCAGCCCACGTGAGCTCTCAGCATCTCTCAGATAGAGAACTACCCAAGCAGTCACGTGAGCCATGAGGGTGACTCACTCACTCTGGGTCGCTTAAGAGCATCGTCGATGTGGCCCTACCTGGAACTTGTCACCAGCACTCCAGCCTTGCCCTCAGTTGCCAGCAGATGTACAGCCTCACTGGATGACAGCTGATGGGGGCAGAGGAGTCACAGCCCTCCCAGGGGCAGGAGGGGAGAGCAGGGCTGTCTGGGGTCAGGACACGCCTGGTACTTGGAGGCTGGGAAGTCCAAGGTCAAGGTGCCAGCAGCTCCAGCGTCTGGTGGAGGTGATGCTGTTGGACATTTTCAGGTGCTTTTTTCAGTAGCTCAATCATAGATAGAACAATGGACCCCTTCCCCCCAGTAAATGTTTCTCCTTCGGGGATATCACCACTTCCTGTGACTTTTTCATGTTCCTTCATGAATCATCTTTGCCCCCTTTCTCCTTTTTCCCCTAAATCCCATCAGATGTCCCAACTGGTCTTTTCCTTCATCTCTGTCTGTCCGTCTTGTCCCCCTTAGGTTCATTTGCTGATACCACCACCATCTATACCTGGGTCACCTTCCCCCTCGTCCATGGATTATTAGCAATAAATCAACTTATAGACTTGGGGTTTCTGGGCTGGGCTGCATGACACAATCTGTGGGGTTACAGGAAGAAAATACTAGAATGTCTACTAATATATATTTTAAACTAAAAATTAGAAATTTTAATGTTACTGATTTTTGATACATAAACTTACTTTAAGTGGCCACATGTTATATAACAATGGCACACGAGGCACTTCCAGGGGCTGGCAGTGCAATCTTGTCATATGATCATTTTCAGCATATTTTGATGTGTTCCCATGGACCACATTAAATGGGTTTATGGAGTAGCTAACCTTGTTTTAACTAAAATTCAAAGAGAAGATAAATGGCTTAAAAATATGTAAAAGATTCCCAACAAGATAATTCCTCAAAACCAGGAACCAATGAGAAAATGAGAGATTTGTTTCTCATCTCAGGTAGGAGTGTCTGGCCTGAGTGAAAGGTTAACAGACAGGATAAAAGCAATTAGTAATCATCAAAACTGCATTTCTTGTCATCAATGACTAGCCTTATTCTGAGTGGATATTGGACCTTTATATACTAACTCATAACGGTGGATTATGAACGTAGTTTTTATATACTAACTCATGATGGTAGGTTATGAATGTAGTTTATATATAAACATGCAAGTATTTGTGGGGGTGGTTTTAAAATATTTACTGGTTGTTTTCATGGTCCAAATGTTTGGGGGAGAGGGAGGAAGGAAAAAAGAAAGGAAGGAAAAGAGAGTTTGGGTCCTACACCAGAGATTCTTAAATTTTAGGAGGTAGTGAATTCCTTTGAGAATCTGATGAAGGTTGGATTCCTGCTATGGGGGTGGTGGGAATGGGGCACGCAGACATGAGATCCGAGCACAGTGTTAGAGTCCATCCCTGGGCCATCTGCATGCCCATTCTATTCTGTCCCTGTTTGGTCCATTCTGAAACATGCCTCCACCGTGCTGCCCACGCAGAGCTTCTGAACGGCAGCAGAGGACTATCTGTCAGTTCTGGATGTCCCAATAGGTGTGAAATGCATCTCTGTTAATTTGTAACTAGTGATAGTTTACAATACTGACATTTGTTGAATTATTTGCATTAAGTGTTATTTCCATGATGTTCCACCCTCACTGAGTGCTACTGTGTGGCAGGAATTTTGCACAAAGTGCATGGGTAGGAGGATGTCATGATATGGGTGACTCCAAGCCAAGCCTGCCTCAGGGGAGACCGGCTGAGGCTCCCTGTTCTCCAGCACACTGTTGCTCAGACAACCTCCTGGGCACCTTGGAGCGGCCCTCTCGGGGCAGCTTCCTGACGCCAGGGACCAAGGTTGCCCTTTCACCAGAGCTTTGTCCGGGGTCACGAATCTCAGGGGTGCTTCGAAAATGTTTGTGATCTGACTGAACGAGAACCCTTTCATAAAGTTCTGTATCAAATAGGATGGGAAAATCAATTTTCTTTTTACTGGTGGAAGGAAAATGCTACACTTACAGGTACTTATTGACTAGCAATGGAATCAATTTTCTCTCAGCATGGGATTTATTAACTATTAATTCAATTGGTTTTAAGCAGGTGATAGAGGACCTTCAGCTTCTGGCAATGGTGATGAAGCCCATATCTAACTCTCTTGCTAATAATAATATAAACCTCAAACAAAGTATAGAACATGGCCATTTGAAGGCACTGGGGAGTGGTGAAGTGCAGAGAGAGAGACTGGAGTGGAGAAAACCTTTGAAGGCAGGGAAGCATAACAAGGTGACCTTCACTGTCTTGGAGGACTTGCCCAGTCTTCAAGCTCACTGGCTATGGGGCTCAAGACTAATAAGATAGAAGGGGCTACACATATAGCTGTAAATTTAGTGGGGAAATCCCAGAAAAGGGGACCCACAGATGGCTGAGCCTCAACATTTGCATACTAACTTATCCAGAATCCATGGCTTTTCTTGAACAACGCATGTGTGGAGTGAGGCACCGCGAAACCCAGAAGGAAGCTGGAGAAAGTTGAGCAGAGATTTTGGCAGGTGTCTACTGCTGGGGAGGTAAAGTTAGGAAATCAAGGCCCACCAATTTAGAAGGGCTTTTCATTGAAATTCCAGAAGGACTACATCTTAGTTGTAAGGACATTTCCAGGATTAAGGGCTCTGACCGAAAAATCAAAATAGACACAAAACCTAGTACGCTGTCTCTGTAAGACCAAGGTGATGTGCAGGTTCAAGGTAAGTTAACTACTTACGTGAACCAAATGCAATGCTGTTTGAAAGAAGAGAACAGAGTCCAGAGCCTGTGTACAGGATTACCCATGATGTCCAGCATAGACAGAGGATTACTAGACAAGAGTAATCGGGAAAATGAGACTCGGGCAAGAGGAAGAATACTGCGGAAAGAATCACAGATGACCTAGATGTTGGGATTAGCTGATAAGTGGTATAAAATAACTATGAAAAAGATGGATGAGGGTGGCACCTGTGGCTCAGGGAGGAGGGCGCTGGCCCCATATGCCGAGGGTGGTGGGTTCAAACCCGGCCCTGGCCAAAACTGCAAAAAAAGGAAAAAGATGGATGTAATGAATGAAGAGAGAGAGTTTCAGCAGATATCTGGGAATTCTAAACAGGAACCAAATGAAAATTATAAAACTGAAATGTACAGGCTTGGCGCCTCAAGCGTCTAATGCGCCAGCCATGTACACCTGAGCTGGCGTGTTCGTATTCAGCCCGGGCTGCCAAACATCAATGATGGCTGGGCGATGTGGGGGGCGCCTGTAGTCCCAGCTACTTGGGAGGCGGAGGCAGGAGACTCGCTTGAGCCCAGGAATTGGAGGTTGCTGTGAGCTGTGATGCCACAGCACTCTATCCAGGGTGACAGCTTGAGGCTTTGTCTCCAAAAAAACAAAAAACAAACAAACAAAAAAAAACTGAAAAGTACAATATTTGCAATTAAGGGTGATGACTGTGGCTCAGCGAGTAGGGCTCCGGCCCCATATACCGAAGGTGCCGCGTTCAAACCCGGCCTCGGCTGAACTGCAAAACAGAAAAACTAGCCGGGTGTTGTGGTGGGTGCCTGTAGTCCTAGCTACTTGGGAGGCTGAGGCAGGAGAATCGCCTAAGCCCAGGAGTTGGAGGTTGCTGTGAGTTGTGTGACGCCACAGCACTCTACTGAGGGCAAGAAAGTAAGACTCTGTCTCTACCAAAAAAACCCCCCCAAAACAACAATATTTGCACTTAAAATCTATTAAATGATATCAACAACAGATTGGACAGTATAGAAGAAAGTATCAATGGACTCAGGGAATGGTCAATAAAATCATGGAGACTGAAGGACAGAGAGAAAAAAATTTCCCAACTCCCTCCCAGCAAAAAAACCCTAGAACAAGTTCTAGGGATTTAAGTTTCCACAGTGGTCAATCAATTTTTGAAAAAGATGATTCTGTGGAAAAGGAAAGTCTGTTTTAATAAGTGAAGCTTGAACAATTGGATATCTATATGGAAAAAGTAAACTTTGACACTTACTTTATACTGCATACAAAGATTAAATCACTGTAGATTTTAAAACTAAAAAGCTCAAACTACATTTTAGAAGAAAAAGTAGGAGAATACCTTTGGGACCTTGGAGTAGGGAAAGATTTCTTAGACAGTACACACAAAGCACAATCATAAAATGCAACATTGAATCAAACATCAAAATTTTACTTTATTATTATTATTTTTTGAGACAGTCTCACTATGTTGCCCTTGGTAGAGTGCCATGGTGTCACAGCTCACAGCAACCTCAAACTCTTGGGCTTAAGTGATTCTCTTACCTCAGCCTCCCAAGTAACTGGGACTATAGGTGCCCACCACATTCCCCAGCTACTTTTTGGTTGTAGTTGTCATTGTTTGGCAGGCCCAGGCTGGGTTTGAACCTGCCACTTCTGGTATATGTGGCTGGTACCCTAGCTGCTGAGCTACAGGTGCTGAGCCAACATCAAAATTTTAAAATTCTCCTTGTTTAAAAAACTACATTATGAAAATGAAAACACAAGCCACAAGCTAGGAGAATATATCCAGAAAACATAGATGTGATGAAATATTTGCATGCCAAATATATAAAGGCTTCCTACAAATTGCCAAGAAAAAGATAAGTCAATTAAATAAGGGGACAGAAGCTTGATAACTTGAACAAACACCTCATATAAGGAGATATGCAAAGGTCCAAAAAGTACACGAAAAAGTGCCCCAGGTCTTTATGAAAAATAAAACTACAATCAGATAGCAGGTCACACCCACTAGGATGCCTCTGGCGAACAGACTGACAAGGACAAATGTGGATGAGGGTGTTGGCAACTGGAATTCACATACACTGCTGGTGGGAGTGTGAAACTGAACAGTCTCTCTGGAATGCTGTTAGGAAGTTCCCTAGAAAGGTAACCCACCATACGATCCAGTCATTCAACTCCTCCGTGTTTACCCCAAAAGAAATGAGGATGTATCCAGGAGCAAGTTCATGGAAGTTTGATTCAGAATGGCCCAAAGCTGAAAACAACCCAATGACCATTAACAGGTAGATGAATAATCAAACTGTAGTTCCAGGTGCCCTACTACTTAGTCAGGCAACAACGTGGAGGAATATAAAGACGTTATGTTGAGTGAGAGGAGCCAGACACAAAAATGCACATATTGAATGATTCCACCGTCTGACATTCTAGACCAGGAAAAACTATGGTAGAGACCTTTGGCGGGTAGGTGGGTGGGTGAGGGGTTGACTACAACAAGATACAGGGGAATTTGGGGGGTGGTGGAGACGTTCTGTATCTTCAATGCAGGGTGACCACACACCTGGTTTACCTTGGCCTGAGGAGCATCCTCAGGTATGGAACTGTCAGACGTAAAACCCTGTGTTATGTGTGTGCTGTGTACATTCATCAAGTCATGCACAAGTTTTGCACATGTGTGTACTTGCATGTACAAGTGCACTCACACTTAACATTTGTGCGTTTTATTATGTGTAAATTACACTTCCATTAAAAAAGAGCATTTTATAGAATGACGGCGAGAAGACAGCCAAGTCGATGGAATCACAAACAAGCCGCGGGAGACGGCATTTGCCTTTTAGGTGTCATATTAAGCACATGGTCTCATTGTCTTCAGCTTGGAAGGTCCACAACTTCAGGGGCTGCCTGATCTATCACTTCTCCCAGGATGTGGGGATGCCAGATGAATAGATGCTGTGGAGGGGTGTCTGGTGTTTAGCGTAGATGACACTCATTTCTCAGGAGAGCTTAGGGGGTTGGAATGCTTCCATCTATTTGCCCCCTACTGTGTGTTTGGTGCCCCAGATACCCACAGTCACTGTTCTCTTGCCGAAGAACCACAGGTGACACAGGACTCGAACACACAGATGTGACTCACGCAGAGTCAGTCTCAGGCTGGCTTGCTGTCGCATTTGGGAAAAGGATGGCGAAGGGCACATATTACTTCTGTTTCTCTGGCAGTGAGTCACTCCCCAAGGGCGCGCTGAGCTCTCCTGTGCTGGTGGTCACCGCTGGAACGTCTCCAACCTAGACGGCAGAGCCAGAGTGTTTGGGGCTGCTCTGGGTTCACTGCTGTTTTCCATTAGGCATTACACAGGTGACCCCAGTTGTGGGCTGGGTCTTCTGCAGCCGCTGGCAGCTTGCACACATCCCACGTTGGGGGCATTTTCATATGGATCACGACTCTCATCTCTGATTTCCGTGTGCACTTACACGCACCATCACGCCTTTCCCTGGAGGTATCACTGTATTTACGAGCAGAACACCATCCTTGTCAGCCACTCAACCCCCATCCTCCAGAGTGGAAATTTAGCACAGATGTCTCATCTCATTGTTATAGGAAGATGCTTGTCGTATTTTTGGCAGTGGCTTTTAAAAGCACTCCCTGTCCTTGATTTGCCAATTTTTAAATAGCACAAACAGTTCATCAAGTTTTTTGTTGTTCTGAATAATTCTCTGAAGACTTTTTTCATGAGAAAAATCACTGGAAATTTCTCTATGTTGAGAGAGCACTGAACAATTAAAAACCTTCGAGGGGGGGGCCTGGGCTTTGCCTAATTTTACTCTCAGCCCTACCAGAGCTCAGGGATGGGCCAAGATGAGGCATTCCATGCCAGCGGCCAGGCTATTTTAGGAACATAATAGAAAAATAGTTTTGCCACATACTCAATTGCATCCTGTGCTCAAGTTGAGTTCTTTATATCAACATCCTCAGACAAAAACACAGCTTACAAAATTTGCTACAGTTTATAAAACTCTGGCAGCTTCAGCAGAACAAAGGCCATGTGTTTTTCTTCCTATGGAAGGTTTTTCTTACGCTGCAATGGAGGCACAATGCAAGACAGGATTGTTGAAAGGATCCAATGACATGATCCCCGGGTTATGTTGTCACTGAGCCCGTGCACTGTAAATGCACGATAGAGCGCCTACTGTGTACAGTGTGTGGAAAGGAGAGACCAGGGTGAGTAAGACACAGTCCCTGCCCCAGAGATCTCGTGTTGTCAAAGGAGTGGTGACAGTATAATTCAGCAGCCCCGTCGACCTCTGCATCTTGGCAGGGAAATCGGGAGGGAGCTGTGAGGTGGGCACAGCTTACTCCCACAGGTTGAGCTGCAATTGAGGAAGTTCCAGGCAGAGAGCTCCGTGCACCTGGCCCCCTGGTTGCACTGCCTTAAGGCCTGAAGTTCTAAACTGCCTCTGAGTGCCTCGGGGACTCCCATCTGGTCCCTCTAAGAAGGGGACTCAGGGTCCTTGCTCAGCACAAGACCTGTACCGTTGACCAAAGCTACTGGCTGCCCTGACAGAAAGATCGCCGCTCTCAAGAAGGAGGGCTCTGGCCTTGGGGAGGAGATGGGGGTGGACAGGCGGGGATGGGGCTGAGGGAGGGGCTGAGCTGATCCCAGGAAGCAGGACAGTGCTCCAGAACAGGCCCAGATAAGGGGACCAAGTTGCGTCAGCGCCTGAGTGAGAGTAGAGAGAGAGGCCATCGGCCTCCATGTCCATGTGTGTGTGGGTGTGTATGTGTGTACATGGCGCATCATTATCTTTCTGCTTCTCAGTCTTGGGAAGGATGTGTTTTTGTCTTCCCTGGTGACTGACAGATGCATTGCGGAAAAAACCATCCAAATGCATCATGCTCCAACGATCTCATTTCCTAAAGGGCTCTGTCATTCATTTGTTCCAAGGCAGGCCATGTTTGCTTCTTTTGCTTTTGGTTTTTTCAGTTGCCAAGCCATTTACGCATTCAATCAAATTCAACAAATATTTACTGAGTGTTCCCTGGGAATAAGACAAATGCTTCATTCTTCTCTGGCTGAGTTCAAAGTGAAGCAAAGCCTTCTTTAGCACACCTGAAAGGTCTCATTCTCTCCCCTAATTATTGCATTTCTCATGGTCACCAGGACGTCTGCAGCTGCCATGCTTGGAATAAAGAAACTTGTGCTGTGGAATCTCAGTCTAACTTCTCCCTGACTTCTGCCTCCTTGGAAGCTGCCTTCTACACATGCCGTGTCCTTGGAGGACGGCCTTCTACTCACGCCTTTGTGTTTAGGGGGAAGAGTCCATCACAGTGAACCTGGATACGAAAAAGAAATGGAAGTTGTCTGCAAGGAGCAGGTCTGCCCACACTTGCCTAATTTCTGAATTGGCATTTTCTTCCGAAGAAAGCACCGCTGTGTTTGGGGAAGCACTGAGCGCTTCTGATGACTCCCCATGCAACGGTTACTGCAACATTTGTCCTATTGCTGATGTGAATGATTTGACCTTTGTATTATTATTTAACTTGTTTTAACTTGTTTTCTTGGGCTCCTTGATAGAAGTAAGCTCCCCTAGGACAGGGATTCCATCTTCCTGTCCACGTGGTCCTGTGGTTTCTGGACCAGTTCTGGAGGTGTGGGGGGATTTTCGGAAAATGCTTAGTGAGGGGCGAGCTTCGGGGTCTATAGTGCAAGAGAAAGGATGGTGGTCCCTCCTTGCATGTTGGTCGGACTGTCCTTGGGAGCGTGGTTTATTTCTGGAATAAATCTCAGGTGGTCAACAGAATGTCCGGAGGTTAGATGGCCTGAAGCAGCCGAGCAGGGTGGACTATCTCCTGGGAAAAGAGGAGGCCAGGGCACAGCTTCCCACTGTCAACCAGGCAGGGTCTGAGGGCGGGACAGGCACCTAGGCAGGTGGAGACAGAGCCTGGAGGAGGTGCTGGCTCCAGGCAGTGCTAGTCCCGGGGCAAGATAGCGGCTGTTCTATGGAAAGTGGGTTTAGGCTCCAGCAGTTTGGGGAGAGCTGCAACTAACAAAGCTAAACAGGTCCCCTGTGTGCTGTGGGCCTCCTGGGGTTCTTTAATATGCAAATGTGCACAACTGCCCAGGAAGGGAGTAAGGAAGGACCATTCCAAACCTCCAGGACCCCTTATCTCAGAAACACACGAGATAACAGGACACAGGGCCTGTCTGGTGACACTGTCTGCTGTACACTGAGTGTGACCAGCCACTGAGCTGGGCACCCTACTTGGAACTTTCTGTGCTTTTTGAAGAGCCACTGGCACTTTCCTCCCTGGAGTCAGAGGCATTTTAGGGACCTTCGCTCTGATGACTTAAAGCAATATCCAGCCGGGCTGGTTGTGGTGGTTTGGAGTTTGCAGGAGCCTCCAGTTTAATGGTGGTTATTAAAACAATACCCATCACCTGCGGCAGGTCTCTGCCCCGTTCAGGGGGCTCGCCTTTGCTCAGAGCTTGCTCCTTCCACTATGTTCAAATGCCCACTTGTCCTGGCACCCACCTCTCTAAGCTCCCCCCGCATGGGTGACCTTATGTGAATTTGGGAGCGGGTGGGGTGACTAATGGCCAGGTGGGCAGGTCCCTTGTCAACACCTGAGCACTGGCTGCTGCGGGTCCAGAGAAACAGAGTGGCCAGAGGAGGGGTGTGGAGAGGCAGGGGACGTGCATCACTGAGGGTCTGTCCTTGCACCAGAGCCCAGCTCCGAGTCGGGCCCTGTACGTACCCAGTCTTATTTATTTTCACAACTTCCCCCAGCTCAGAAACAGGTTTATCCAATTTTTACAGATAGAGGAACTGAGGCTTAGAGAGATGAAATGGCCTTGCTTAGGTCACACGACCAACAAGGGGCACAGTGAGCTCCGAACCCAGGCCCATCGGATGCCCAGGCGAAGCCCTGCCCCTCTCTGTGCTCACCGGACCTGCATTCCTCCAGTGGGACGGGAAGACAAAGGAGAGGCCAGGTGGGCCCTGGACCGGCCCTCAGGGAGCAGGTTCTCGGGGCTCCCGCTGCAGGGAGGAGGTGGGTGCTCCTTTGCTCCAACGGCTACCCCAGACCCCATGTTGTGGGCAGGGCTAGGAGGCCTGGCCAGGTGCTGGCTGGGGAGGTAGTGCTGGGTGAGGGAGGCTCCTTGCTCAGAGCCTGGGGCTCCGCTGCCCATGGGGCTTTGGCAGGGCCAGATCAGCACCTCAGGCCCAGCCCACAGAGGAGCCCTGCCCCTCCATGTCGTCACTGCCTCAGCTGCAAGGAGTGACGGGGATGTTCCTGTGGGGATTCTGGCTATAGTCGGTCTCACGGGAGCCGGACTGACGTAATTCTTCTCAGATACTACATCATCACCTGCCACTTCTCTAGACTGACGCCACTGTGATGACCGCACAGTCCTAGTCCTTCTCTCTCCTGCCTTCTGGATTGCTGGTTTGTGGCCAAATGCTCGGCCAGAGACTACGGTCGTCTGGCAGTCACTTGAAACAGGATGCCTGCACATGGTGCCTGCGTGTTTGTGTCCTGCTCAACGTCTGTGTCCTCACACCCGGGCCACAGCACTGGTCGCGGGGCCCAGTCCAAAGCAGCACTGCGCTCTCAGTGTGTGCCCTGCCGTCACTCAGGGCTGGGGCTCGGTCGGATGTTCTGCGCTGGGCGATTGACTTCCAAGAGGGGTCAGGGTAGGTTGCCTTCCGTACTGGTGTCCTGGGGCCACTGTGCGAAATCACCACCAACTGTGCGGCTTGAAACCACTGAAATCTATTCTCTCCAGTCCTGGAGGCCAGAAGTCTGAAGGGGGCGTCTGCGGGGTCACTGCCTTCCGGGAGCTCAGGGGGGCCCCTGCTCCGGGCCTCTCTCGGCCTCTGGTGCTGCCGGCAGCCCTTGTGCCCCCTGGCTTGTGGACACATCGTTCCCATCTCTGCCTGTGTTCACGGACCCCGTCCCTCTGGGTGGGCTTCTCTTTCCTCATGAAGAAACCAGTCACTGAATTTGGAACTCCCCGACTCCAACATGACTTTTTCTTCACAAATTACATTTGCAATTTGTATTTCCGAGTAGGGACAGTCTGGGGTTCCAGAAGGATATGACTTTTTAGGGGACACTCTTGACCCGGTACCAGCTCCTTCAGTATAGAATCTCCAGGAGTGCCCAGGGGACAGGCCTGGGGAAACACCCATACACTTCTCACAGAGAAAGCTCTGCACAAGAAGGTGACCTTCTCGGGAATACCTGCGACATGCAAGGTGTCTTGGGTTGAAATGTGTCTCTTGAGGATTCATGTTGAGATCCTAACCGCTCTTCTCAGAAGGGACTCTTGTTTGCAGGTAGGATGTCCCCCAATGATACGAATGATGTCTTTACCAAAAAGGGAAATTTGGTGACAAACACACACTTGGGGAGAAGCCATGAGAAAGTGAAGGTGGAGGTGAGTTGATGCTCCTACAAGCCACACCAGGGTGGGCGACCGGCCAGCGGGGCCGGGGAGCAGCCTGGGACAGACGCCCTCAGAGCTCCCGGGAGGAACCTGCCCTGCCCGCACCTCAGTCCAGGGCATCTGGCCTCCAGGACTGCCAGACGATCCATCTCATCATTTAAATTGGTGCAGCAGCTCTGGCAAAGTTAGGCACAGCGGTGGGGTGACGGGAAACTGACTCCTGCTTCTTGTGGGAGGTGGGCCTGCGCGTGTCCGGCCTTGCCGCCGGTCCTTCCTGGTGCCCTAAGAACGTAAACACGAGGGTCTTGTCCAAGGAGCCCCCGTGTGTCTCCCACCCCCCCTTGTCTGCAGGGGGAGCGTGGGCACAGCAGCCAGTGGCCTCCGAGTTGGTCGCTGCCCAGCCCAGCCTCCGGCGAGCCTCCACCCTCAGGGGTGCATGGAGTGAGTCTGCTCCATTCAGGACATCTCCAGGAAGGGGGAGCCATGAAAAGAAGGAAAGGAACAGAAATCGATAATCCTCAGGCGCTGATCTAAACAGCCGATCCCAACCCACCCTGACCTCCGTACCCTCCTATTGCCCTCAGCTTTCATTTCCCGAAAGGGCTTTTGCTGTGCGTGCTGTGGGCCACTGGGCCAGGGTGAGCGATCCTCCCGTCAGCCTCAAGTGGATCAGACAGGGACAGACAACGTCCGAACCAGGCAGTGTCCGGATTCGGCCCCGGGCCCTCCCAGTCCGGGCACATGATTGCCCAGCGGGAGGCCGGGTTGCTGTCCAGCCCACTCACCGCGCTCCCAGTTTGCCCTCCCAGAAAACTGCTCACTGGGTGACCTCAGGAGCACCTTGCGGATGTCACCCCACTCTGCTGGCAAACCCCGCTATCTGGCCCTCTGCTACGTTCACCTCCATGGGGCTCAAGTCAGCACCTCTCCACACTGGCACAGCCTGTGCTCATTGCAGCCCTGTGACTCATGTTCAGTGAATCGTCCGCCCCGGAATCCAGGAGAGTGACCTGGAGTGTCCCTTGGTCCTGAGCAGATGCAGGTGGCAGGAGGAAGGTGACCTGGGCACGCAGGGTGTGGTAGCCGTGAGAACGTGTGGATCCGATCAGATACCTCAGCCCAGGGCCCAGCATGGTGCCTGGCACGTAGTGGGTGCTCAGTAAGAGGTAGACGACTTTTGTCATGTTTCCAGCTCAAGTCATCACAGAGTTGAGCAATGCCACCCACACGCTGGCTCTGCCCTCTACTGCCACCCCTCCTGCCACCCACCCCAGACTCTGCTTGCTGGCAGCATCCCCCAGTGCCCCTCTGCCCTCATCTGGGTGTCCTGGGCCCTCACGCCGTGCCAGCACCTCATCCAGGACACCCTTCCCCTCTCAGACGCATCTGTCTGTTTGAGCGTTTCCTTCTGGGAGGGGTCTTCCTGGACCCTCCCCCTTCCCTTCTGGCCAGGTGAGTCAGACTCTGCTGCCTGCGCCCTCTGACCCATGCATGAACCGTGGGTGGCCACCTCGTGCTATGCAGGTGGCTGCCCTGTCCCTGCAGGCTCTGGGCACCTGGGCAGGGCTTTGCTTTCTTTGCTCTGCCCCCTCCGCTCTGCCCAGCCTGGCGGGCAGCCATACGCCTGTCTGAATGTTGAGCTGAGGAATTTAACTTGGCGGTCAGAAATCCCCACTGGAATTTTCCATTGAGATAAGCAAGGGGGAAGGTTTCCCAGTGAGGCAGACAAGACCGTTTGTGCTTATCGCAGAGACCCTGGGAGATAAGCGAGCAGGGAGTGGGCTCAGATCTCTACCTCTGCGAGGAAGCCCCACCACCACTTCCCCACAGATGGCCAGAGAACGGTCTACCTTCATGGACCAGAGCGTGGTCATGTAGCCCCTGCCACTGGGAGGGAGAGGTGGACACATCGACAGTCTCCTGTTCATGAGGAGCAAGGGAGCCTGGTCTGGGCTGACAGCAGGGCTGCTGCGAGCCTGAGAGCTGCTTCCAAGCCACAGAAACATCTTCACGGCAGTGGGGCCACGGCAGTGGGGCCGCCCTTCTCTCTGCAACCCAGGCAGAGCGAGGCGTGGACAGTTACAAGGATGGAAAGGAACCCACATAAGTGGGCTCCAGGGAGAACAAATCCCCTGTCACTGTTGATATCTGAGCGGAGACTGAAATCAGTTGGCAGGGAGGCTGGAAAGATTCTTCAGCCATGGGGTGAGTGCTGAGGCCAGAGCATCTCAACGGTTCTCCCAGCTCCATTATTCTGTAATTTTGCATTTCTTTGGAAAATGGAGAGTGTGCACGTCTGCAGATGTGGCCCGTGTACGTGATGTGATGAAAACTCTCCTTCCTGATGCTAATACAGAGAGTTCTTAAAATGCCGACATAGGGCTGGGCATGGCGTGGCTCACACCGTAATCCAAGCACTTTGGGAGACCGAGGCAGGAGGATCACTTGAGGTCAGGAGTTTGAGACTAGTTTGGGCAACACAACCCTATCTCAAAAAAAAAAAGAAAGAAAGAAAGAAAAAAGAAAAAGAAAAGAAAAATACTGAGAGAGAAATTGAAAATTGGTGTAGCCATACAAAATATTAGCTGTGGTCATGTAATAAAATGATTTGTTCCCCTTGCTTCTGATTTCCATTACAGGCGGCGTGGTGTGTTCCCAAACCCAATCTCTGTGGCATTAGGGATGATGTCTGCACTGTGAGTCTCCATTCACCCCAGCATGGAGTTTATTTGTGCCGTCCAGACTCCTCAGGTCTCTGTGGGAACACTTGTCCCCTGCTGGGAGGCTGCCAGTGAGGGGCTAGAGTCATCCAATCACAGAGACCAGACATGAAAGGGAGCTCTTGGGCCGTCTGGTCCGACAGGTATTGGGAAGAGGATGGTCAGCTAGAGGGGAATCTGGGGTTGCAGGAAAAAGGCCCATCTGGATGCCTGGTGCGCAGGGTGACCTGATCAGAGGAGTGCGGTGTGACCCCAGGCCCTCCCGGCACCTGGGGTCTGGCCTCTCACTGCACCCCTGGGCTTTTGGGCCGGGGAGGGTGTCAGGCTGCGGGGGATCTGCCCAAGCTCAGGAGACTCCCCAGATGTGAGGGTCCAGCTGTGACTTCCAGGACATCCACCAGTGCATGCCAACAGGAAGCATTTCCCTGTGTGTCACCGGGCTCGGGGTGCCCTCCACTGTGTGAGCTTGGCCTCAGGCACTGTGGGTGTCAGAATGCTAGGATGGGCCTGAGATTGCCACCCTCTTTCTGGTGTACACACATCTCTCCCTGTGACTGTGCACAGGGCTGTGAATGGTGGGCTGTCACCTGAGCCTGGGGGATGTTATATGGCAACGGCGAGGGGGTTTCCCGATATAATTAAGTCCCTTTGTCAGCTGACTTTGAGTTGAGCCAAAGGGAGATTGTGCTTGGTAGACCTGTCCTAATCAGGTGAGCACTGCATAAGATGGTCTAGAAGCTGGAGAGAGTCTCTCCCTGGCCTTGAGAGGCAAGCTGCCATGTGCAAGGGGCCTGTGAGGGGTCACATCCCCTCAGATAGCTGAGAACAGCCCCAGCTTATGCCAGCAGAAATAGGGCCTCCTCCTACAACCACAAGCAACTGAATTCTGCCCACAAGCATGTGACCTCAGAAGAGGACCCTGAACTGGCCCACTCCTGGACTCCATAAAGGCCCCAGTCTGGCTCACACCTTAACTGTCACCTGAGGGGACCTTGAGCAGTGGAGCCAGATAACTTCACAGGCCCTGACCTCTGTTCACTCAGAGGTTGCCAGAGGTCTGTATTTTTGCTCTAAGCTATGGTGGGAGCCACTGTGAGCATGGGATTCTTTTCTTTGAGCTCCACAAGCTCCATGTTCTGCCCCCTGCCACAAATCACAGGCTTTCTTTTTTTTTTTTTTTTTTTTTTTGAGACAGAGCCTCAAGCTGTCACCCTGGATAGAGTGCTGTGGCATCACAGCTCATAGCAACCTCCAATTCCTGGGCTCAAGCGAGTCTCTTGCCTCTGCCTCCCAAGTAGCTGGGACT
>CAUYON010164893.1:0-21984 GCA_963573935.1 Arctocebus calabarensis | reverse complement strand
ACCCATCCTCCCCCCACCCCTCCCCTCCCTTTCCCCTATCCCTGTATTCCTGTGCTATAATTGGGTTTTAGCCTTCATATGAAAACTATAAATTAGCTTCATATTAGGGCTGAGTACAGCTCACTTCACCAGCCTGGTTCCTGATTCATAACATAGAGAATCAAGAAAAACAATTACAAAATTAAGAGGAAATTCATAAAGTGAGATAAATATGAAAGAAATAAAGCCAGACATGCTGAGTGCCAGGGTCCTATAGAGGGGAACCAAGACAGTAGATGGGGGGATAGAACATAGGAGGGATGAAGGGCATATAACGCAATTAAAGACAAAAAAGCAAGCACAGATACTCTGTCAATTTATTTCTACCTTCTGTATATCATTACAAATGTTCTCTTTACTATCAATCTCCAAAGATCCTTGCTCTTAAAGGATTTGTACTTAACTCCATCAAGGTAGAAACTTCTGAGGGAACCAGTGATTTATATGCATACGAGCATCTTCTTCCTGTATCGGTTAAACTTTGCCAGGAGAAAATTTTCTTTTGTTGTTATTGTTTGTACTAATAAGGGGCTTCTTGGAAAAAATGTTTATAAATTTTTGAGATCCAACTAGTGAGTTCAGTGTTCCAGGTATCTCATGCATGAGGGGGAAATATATCTGTTCTTCTCTATGTTTAAAATCTCTGACCAATTAGCATAAGCTCTTTACTGGATTATGACTGCCTATATTCTTATCAGAAAGATGAAAAGGAGAATAATTAAAATTATATTTTCTCTATGTGAACATTTAATCCTTATCCCAAAATGCCAGTTAATAAATCTTGCTGTTCTCAAAAAATTATTTAAGGCCACTCGGTAGCTTTAAACTGTTTCAAATAGTATAGATAACTGTTAATAGAGATAACATTATTTTTGTTTCTTTTTCTTACTGAATTTATTGTGTTGCTAAAATTACCAATTTTATGGAAATTACCTCCACCTAGTCCTATAGCATAATTTGGAGTAATTACATAATTAATTTAAATAACATATTTTTAAAAGTTCAAATTTATGACTCATCTACCAAATAGCATTTACTTTACATAAATTTGTCAAACAATTGGAAAATAAACAAATTGACTTTATATTTGGAAGAAAGTAAATACATTTTTAAGAAAAAAAATTTGTGACTGAGTCAAATTTATGACTCATCCACCAAATAGTATTTAATTTATATAAATTTGTTAAACAAATGGAAAATAAACAAATTGTACTCTATATTTGGAAGAAAGTAAATACATCTTTTAAAAAAGAAAGTAGAATCATACATTTGTTTTCCTGTCATAATGGTTTGTTTTTGATGAATGCAATTTTACTATAAGACTCATAAGAAAGCAAGTTTTTCAAAATAAATACTTAAATAATTCAAGTCTTTTGATACATGAGTTATTTGAGATATATGTCTTTAATTTAAAGAAATTAATTTCCCTCCCTTTCACTTGGAATTTCAGAAAATTTAATGCGCAAATATATGCACATCCCAAAGTGTCAAGGATTATTTTTATATGTTGGAAGATTCAATCCAAGCCTCTCTTAAAAGTTTAGAACATGTTTGCTTCTAAGGCTGAGTGCATTTTGGAATAACTTTGTGTGAGCTACAAATAACAATCTTTTCAAGCCCTAGCAACCAGGCTCTGCTTAAGCAAGGTCTTTGAAGAGTTTCTTTCACTGCTTTTGCCCCTCCTACCTCTGTCCCCACCCAGGTCCCTACTATCACATGCTAAAAAATTAGAGAGGAAGGAAGGAAAGAAGAAAGGAAGGAAGGAAGGAAGGAAGGGAATTAAAACTTAGGTGGTATAGTGTTTTATGTTCTAAAAATACATGAAAGCCACTTTCTCACCTGCTTAACATGCAAGTTTGGGATGTAATCCTTCAATAAACAACAGGTTTGTTGATTATAAAGGCTCCAGTAGAGCTGTCTTGCCAGTGTGTGCCTTTTTTGTGAAGAAAAAGAAAAAAAATGATTTGGAAACAAGCCACCTTTATTTTAAGTTCCTCAGTCAATGTGTTACCACAGCAACCAACGTTCTTGCTATCTGGGAAAAGACAGATGTCTTTGCTTCAATCAAGATGCAAAGTTTAGAGGAGGAAAAAGGAAAGAGGCAATGAAAATTCATCATTTCATTATCTGAAAATGTGAATTGCTCTGAGCTGGCTTTGGGCCACAGTTCTCATCCACCGTATCCATCAACATGTATTCAAGTTCCTCAATATTGCAATACTTCATTTCCATTAATTAAATAATTACACCAAATGCCGTCTCATGGTAACATGCAGTTGAATTCATTCATTGTCAAAACAGTCCTTACTCATTTTAAAGTAGTTCATACTATTATGCAGTTTATTGACAAAGGTGATATTTAACTCTATTTAATAGGAGTGGATGTATCGAGAGAAAAATAAAGATGGAGACCACAAAAGGACTTCAGAGAAAAAGGACTAAAAAGATTCCCTTGTTTTTAGTTAAATATTGTTCTTGAGCTATACTTGCTTATTCTTTCACCTATAAATCTTAACTAAAATAAGTAGAGTAATTTTTGAATAGTTAAACTAACAAAAACAAAAAAAAAGGAGTATAAGAAGAGGTAACAATAGATGAGAGAGCACAAAAAAAATTGAATATGAAAAACAAATTGAATACCAAGTCAATTAACAGAATAGGAGACATTCTGATGGAAATGTTTGGAAATGATACTGAAGAGCAGTGAGCAAATTTATACAGACTTAGACTCAGGTGCAAGGTCCACAGAAAGCAGAGTGCTAAGACAGAAAATAAGGAAAAATTGGCTTAAAGAAAAGTTAGTGATTTTAGGCCTTTTCATTATGTGCGTACGTGTGTTCCTGGGGGCTTTCACTCCTGAGACGTAGGCAACAAACAGATAAAGGACAGAAAGAGGTAGCATATGTCTTACAATAAAAAATATAATAATAAAAGTTTACTTTTAAAATACTAGACTCTATAATTTTCTTCTCCACCCTGCTATCAGAATCAGCACTAAAAATGATTCAATCTTTTTGGCATAAAGTTAAATAATTTTTATTTGTGGATATTAAAATCACCACCAATGACAACAACACACACAGCACATAGACATACTCGAGGGTTACTCCAGTGGGAAAAATACCTTCCCGCCAAATAACCCCTAAGTGAATCCCAGGAGTAACAAACCCTCTGGCATGCACAGAGCTTCCAATCCACATTAACTTGTTGCATTCTTCATTACACATAGATAGCCAAAAGCCACTATGTGTATATAGCTGAGAAAAATCCCAAAGATTGAAATAAGGTAAAAATAAACAGAAAAACAGAAACTCAGGTGATACAAAGATATTGCTAGATGGGGGGGGGGGGGAAGGACAAATAAAACTAGTTTTTAATTTTACCTTCTAGAGACAAAGAAAACAATCCATTAAGCAAGAATTGAGGGCTATAAATTGGAACAATTTGAGGTAATTAAGACTTTTGGTAATTAAAAGTATGCTAGCCATCATTTAAAAAGCAAATTGAAAGGGTTTAGAAAATCCTAAAAAGCATTAACAAGAAAAAGTTATAAACAACAGGAAGAAAACATTATGGAATTTGAGAATCAGCCTAGGGACTCTAACTTTCAAATTATATGGACAATAAAAGAGGAAAAAAGAAAGAGAAGGAAATTATCAAAGGAAGAATGTAACACTTTCTTAGAAACGCTATCAGATTATTCTGAACTCTCAATGAAAGTTGTATCCAAACAAGGCCTGTTTTTACATATATCAAAACACGAGTTTAAATTATGTCCTACAGACTCACAGAAAGGAACAATAAGAGACCACAAAAATCAGATACATGAATGAAGTAGAATTTTCAACAGCAATATTATAAATCAGATACAAATAAAGTAGCTAAAAATATATGCAGATAAACTAGAAATTTAATGTTAAAGTAGAATAAAAGTATTTTCAGGCATTTATTTAAAAAAATGTATTTGCCATAAGAGCGTTCTGAAGAAGGATACAATCCAAAAGGGAAAGGAAAAGAACCAAGTGGAAGGAAAGAAGGAAAGGAAAAGAAAGGGAAGGGGACAGGGAAGGGAGGGTAGGGGAAGAGAAGGGAAAGGAAAGAAATAAAGAAACACTGTATTAGGGTTCAGAGGAACAGAACCCATAGGATATAGATAGATGTAACTATAGGGTAGATATATAAATATATATAAAAGAAATTTATTATAAGGAATTGATTCTCCTGACTTATAGAGGCTAAGTCTGATGATCTACCTTCTGCAAGCTGGAGACCCAGGAAATCTGATGGTATAATTCTAAGACTAAGAAAGTCAGTGCCATTAAATCCCAGTCCAAGGACAGAAGACTAATGTCCCAGCTCCAGCAGTTAGATAGAAATTGAGGGAATTCTTCCTTCTTATTCCATGTCATTTATTCAGCCCTCAGTGGATTGGACCATATCTGTACCAACCCCCAATAAGAAGGACAATCTGCATTGCTCAGTCTCCTCACACAAATGCTCATCATATCTTCTAAGAACACCCTCCTAGACCTACTCAGAAATAATGTTTAGTCAGTTATGTGTGCAACTCGTGATCCAGTCAAGTTGAGATGTAAAATTAACCATCACAAACATAAATCTCAGGAAACAGAGTCTAGCCCCAGAAAAGAGGAAGGAAAGTCCCCCATTAATGAGGAGAAGTATACCTATCAAGTAAAGAATTCCTACTAAAGATGTGTGATGAGGGTGGTGGGATGGAGATCTGCAGGAAAACAACAAAAATGATATGTTTGACCATATAGAAAATGTATTTATAGTAGCTTTATTAATAATCACCCAAAGAATGAATGATTAAACGAGCTGGGATACATACCTACAATGGAATATTATTCAATGATATAAGGAAATGCACTATTGAGCCATGAAGAGACATGGAGGAAACTCAAATGTATATTGCTTTCAGACTCAAAGGCCATCTGAAAGGCTACTACCTGTGTGAGTCAAACTGTATGACATTCTGGGTAGCATAATACTACAGAGACAATAAATAGATCAGTGGTTGGCAGGGGTTAGGGCGAGTGGGAAGAGGGATAAATAAATAGATGAAGCACAGGGGACATTTAGAGCAAGGAAACTACTCTGTATGATACTTTAATGGTAGATACATGACATTATGTACTTGTCAAAACCTTAGAATAGTATAATGCAAAGAAAGAAACCATGTTAACTACAGACTTTAGGTGAATGATAATGTGTAATGCTGGGTCGCCAATGTAACAAATGTACCCACTAGGGGGAAAGGTGTGCAAAAAGAGAAGTATTGTAAAACTTCAAATGACATGAAAATTCTTTAAAATACTCTTATTTTACCTTTCAGTGGGAAATACATCTAATCAGAAAAACGAAAAAATCTACAATACTGAAATATAATAAGAAACATATATTTAGTTTTCATCCTAGGTTCATGGCACAGAATTCACAAACCCTTTGGAATTTCCTAAGTGATGAGGGTGAGAAGAGTGTCTTTGTTATAATTAAGCCTCTTTAGATCCTATCTGAGTTTATGCTAATGCAGTGACTCTTAAAGGATGAGTGCTGCTTGCTGGAGAAGGAAGCGGGGTGGAGGACTGGACTGTTAGTGCCAAGCCCTGAACCCCGGGGAGGGGAAAAGGCTGGGGATTGAATCAATAACCAATAATCAAAGTTTTGATCTGTCATGCCTATGTGATGGAACCTTTATAAAACCCTACATAACAGGATTTAAGGGATTTATTTGGAATATAAATAATAGGTGAGTATGGTTTACACACAGAGCTGATGGAGAAATTAGTTTCTAGAATAGAAACTAGGGAAGTTGCATGTTTTGGAAAAGAACTTTTGAGAACTTCTAGGGTTTCACGGAAACATTTCCTCTGAGGTTCTACTGGTCAGGAGAAAGGTCACAGTTTGTGTCTATCCTCTTTACTTTTTCTTTTCTTTCCTTTCTACTTCCAAGTTATATTTGTGGTTCTTCCTTGCGTATTTATTCACTTGGCAAGGGGCTATGGCAACAAATAGATTCTCAGGCCCAGTGACCTTACCCAATCAGGGCTCAGGATCACCTAAGTCTAGGTTACAAAAACATTTCTCCAGAGATTTAGGATTCCTTACATAGGAATCCCCTGAGGCCATTATATTATATTAACACACAAATTTCCAGGTTTAGGCTTCATTATCAGGGAATCAGTGGGGTGAGCCCCATCAGCCCTATAATAGCTTCATTTTGGTTTTGGTTTTGTGTGTGTGCGTGGTTTTGGCAGGGGCTGCGTTTGAACCCATCACCTCCAGCATATGGGGCGAGTGCCCTACTCCTTTGAGCCACAGGTGCCACCCAGCCCTATAATAGCTTCTTTACCCAGACATTATCAGGTCTGGTGTAGCCTCTTGTTTTGTTGCTGATAGATTTCCATTTTTTCCTGGTTCCTTCCATTTTGTATTTAGAATGCAAGAGCAGTGTACACCACGGTGGGCAGAATATCTTTAGAAGTATGTAGTTTGGAGTATCATTTATAAGAATTGTTGAAATCAGGTTCTATGTGTTCCTCATACCTATAGGTCTTCCAGTAAATAGTACAGTTCCTTTGTACATTACATGTACTTAATAAATATTAATATACTACATAGTTAAGGCCACCCTGACTAAGGAAAATAAAATACATATTGGTACTAGAAGATATTAAGAAGTATAATACTAAATTTCAGATATTGATTTAAGTATCTTACAGAAGTGGGTATGTCCTGGGAGCAAATCTAAGAAATCATGACCATTGACTTTCCTAGTTCTCTTGTTGTATTTACCACTTACACATGTCTCATCTACTCCATTTCATTATTTAAATTTTCTCTTTATAAATAAATTCAATATTAGTGATCCAATAGTAAAATGTAGATACTTTATATTGTCCAGGTGTTCAAGTAAGTTTTTTCATCTGGTGTTCATGGCTCCATTTTCCACGGGACTGTATCAAATTGGGGTATAGTCCATAACTGTGGAATACAGCAATAGATCAAGGAACACCAAAGGATTGAATTTGCATTTGCAAGCCTCATATTTTCAACAATTAAACTATACAAATGTGTAGCCTACCATGGCAGAACACAGTTCTTTGGTAATTTTTTTTGGTATATAAATATTTTTTGATTGACTGGTTTCATCACATAAAGAAGACAATTATGCTTTCCCAGAACATTTAAATATTTTTTCATAATTGATTATATATAATAAACTGGACTCTTCATCACAATATGTATCACACGTATAGCCTCAAACCTCACCAAGGCAGATCATATGCTTTTTAAATGGAATGTTGGAATTTATGTATATTTTTGTGGAAATAATTACAATTTGGCTATACTTTGTCACATATGGTACACTTAAATAGTTATATAAAATTAGTCTCCTGTTTTAGATTACACTTGTATTACTTATTACACAAAATATGTCACACAGATCATGCTTTATTATGATGGCAGAAAAACTGTGCCCACTATGTTTACTGCTATAACCCAGTAATTCCATGAGAGTTTCAGAGATCCCTTGGGAATTCCGCAGAGTGACATGCCATTCCAACTTGCCAGAATCCACTTTTGGATATGCATGATTTTTCTTAAAAATATGTTGCAATTCATGTAGCCAAGCAATTTTCCCTTTGGCTACTCATCTGAGGAGTCTCAGGAGATTAAACATTTCTATTCTAGGGTTGGAACTATTTACCCTTTGAAACAAGTATAAGAGAATAAAATAAACTCAAGCTGCCTTTAAAACTGTTACTTTGGACTGGATGCTGTGGTTCATTCCTATAATCCCAGCACTTTCGGGAGCTGAGCAAAAGGATAACTTGAGGTTAAGAGTTTGAGACTAGTGAGCTATGATCTCTCCACTGTAACCCAGCGTGGGTGACAGAGTGAAATCTTTTCTTAAATGAATTAAATTGATTAAATGAATAATCAATTAAAAAAAACTATTACTTTGAAAGCAAATGTTACCTTTAAACTTTCTCTAAAACAATTAAATGCCTATTTAATATTCATAAGATGTTAAGAGGCATACACACATATCATTACAATAAAATGAAAGGTGTCTTGAAAGATTCCTTCATGTTATGACAAATGCCTTTGAGTAGAATCCAATGAAAACCTGTTCTATTTATAAGAATTTCTCTGAGGACGACTATTCAAAACATTCTTCCTAAAGAGATAGGTCATAATGTGATCTCATTCTTGGCTCAGAGTTTATTTTTTAATACTTCTTGATGAAAATGAATGTAAATGATTACCAATCTCTCTGCATAGAGTTTGAATTGACTGGAAAAATATTATTGAGTAACTTTTCTTTCTTTTCTTTTTTTTTTGCAGTTTTTGGCCAGGGCTGGGTTTGATCCCGCCACCTCTGCCATATGGGACTGGCACCCTACTCCTTTGAGCCATAGGCACCACCCTATTGAGTAACTTTTCAGCCTTCTGATTTTCCATGAATCATCTCAAATCACTTCCTCAAAGTCTATTTACTCATAATCCATTATCTGGGAAAATGGAATGGATATACTTTTCCCGTTCTTCCCCTTATGTACAACTAAAAACCCAGGCATTCTTATATAACAACAAACATAGGAAAATTTGGACAAATGGAGAGAAGACAGAGCAACTAGGAACGTCAACACCTAAGGGATGATATGATGATAAGTTCCCTGCGTTTCCTTTTTTTCACTACATATGGCCCAGACTTTGAGCTCAAGAAGCTGGCAGTGAAACAGATGAATGTCAAAAAGCAAGTCCCAGAAAAATCCCACTGTCTCTAATTTAAAGCTAGGGCAAGCAGCCCAGAAAGACAAACACCTTTAGACAATAATTGTCTACTTGAGCCAACCGTCACAAGAAAAATGGTGATCTTGTCCCTATCTTCATCAGCAAAGCAGGGAGGAGAACTACATATCCAGGATATCTGGTGGTAACTAAGTGTCCCTTCCTACTTGCTAAGGTGATGTCTGAAGAGGCTTAGTGGAGAGTCAGAACTCTCATCACCTCATAGACCCAATGAGGTCATGCCTTTTGTGGTGTGAACAGAGGAATGCAGGAACAAGAAAAAGCCACTTCTACCCCTCCCAGCCAGGAAGGTGTGAGCGGGAAAGCCTCACTGAGAGCCAGAATTCCCACCAATGCCCAGCAGTGATGGGGAACCCTCTCACCATGTGTCCTAGACTGACCTAGAATTCTACCTTCATTTAACAGCATAGAGACATCACTGATACCCTTCTCCTGCTGTCCTTGCAAGAGTGGTGTCAAAGACAGTTAAAACAAATGTATGAATAAGATCCAGTTATATACCATTACAACAGCAATTATCAAGTTTTAATCAAAAGTCACTATTACTTCAAGAATTAGGAAGTTCTCAAAATGAATGGAAAAAAAATCAGTAGAGGACAAAACTGAGAAGATAGATATATTTACATTAATTGATAAAGACTTTATCCCAATCATCATGGAAGAACTTCAATAAGCAATTAACAGGGTCAAACCAATTTTTAAAACAATTTATAGTCTCAGCAAAGACATAGGAAATATAAAGATGACCAGATGGAAGTTTAAGAATAGAAAAATATAATGACTCTATTTATCTTTGTTCATTCTTTTCAAGGCTTTTGTTTCTAGTCTTTATCTTAAAAACTGTTATTGTTATTAAATTTTAAGCCTTTTCAATTCTATGAAGGCAAACAGTGGAAACCTAATAAACACATGTATATGTAAAAATAAAAAATAAAAATAAAGAAAAATATAATGACTGAATTCAAGAAACAAATAACTACACGGATGAGCTCAACAACAAAATATAAAGGTAAGATAATAGAATCAAGAATCAATGAACTTGAAAATCCCAAGTACAAATTAGTAAATTTGAACAACACAGAAAATAGACTAAAAATATAAAATGAACAGAGAGAGAGGAACATGTGAGACAATAACAAAGATCACAATTTGTGTCTTCAAAGTTCCAGAAGAAGATAAGAGAGAGGCTGAAAATCTGTCAGAAATATTTCCAAATTTGGCAAAGGAAATAAACCCATCTATTCAAGAAGTTGAATAAACCACAATAGAATAAACCTAAAGAAACCACACCAAAAAGCATCATATTCAAATTTCTGAAAGTAAAGACAAGCAAAAATTTTGAAGGCAATGAGAGAGAACCCACACTTAATCTCTAAGGGAAAAAATAATTGGATTACACTGGATTTTTTATCAGAAAAAACAGAGGCCAGAGGGAAGTGACACATTTTCTAAGAACTGCAAGGAGTCAATTCAGAATTCTTTAGCCAGGAAAATATTTTTTAAGACAGGAAAATATTTTTAAGACTGGACATTTAGAATATCAAAATGTTCTCAGATGAATAAAAACTAAGAAACTGATAAAATCATACCTACCCTGCCTATCAGAACTTAATAATCCGACTCAGCTATTCTTTCCATCACCCACTGTCCTCTCGATCTCAGACCCAAACACAGTTGAAATAAAGAGAGTGAAGAGTTTTTCCTCCTTCTCAGGGAGAAAGCACACAAACCTTAAAGATTTTATGTGTCACTACAGAATTAGTTGTATATACTTTGTTTAAGTGAACTGTTTTGTCATTCTCACTTAATCCTTGTAGTAAATTTGCCAAGTACATGGTAAATAACCCTATTGTGACAAATGGCTAACCAAATCAGATTAATTCATTGAAGTATAGCAAATAAAATTTTGTTAATCCAATTTTATTGTTAGCTTTTTTGTATTAGTTTTTTTTTTCAAAATAACAAGCTAGTACAAGTATTATTATTATGTGAATGAATTGTATAATGCTGAAGTCAGGGCTTTTAGTGGACCTATCACCAGAGTAGCAGATATTGTGCCCAATAAATATGATTTTATCTTTCATCTCCCTCCCAGTTTTCAGTTTTCAGTGCCCTGTACCACCATATATATCCATTGTGTAGCTCCCACATATTAGTAAGAACATGTGGTGGTAGTTTTTCATTCCTAAAATACTTCACTTAGTACAATGTTCTCCACTTCCATCCAGGCTACTGTGAAAGAGGTTATTTTATCATACAACTGAGGCTGAGTAGTACTCCATGGAATGTATGTGCATATCTAATCCAGTGTATAATCCAGTATAGTCCAATGTAATCCAGTATATATATATATATGGATTCAGCATACCTGTGGCTTGCAGCTCCCCACCTGCAGCCCCTTGCTCAGGAGAAAGGCGTCCTGTTTAGGATCATGGCCCAGCAAGTGCTTCAGCATGGCACTCGCGTCCTCAGGGCCGTGGGACCTCAGGATACAGCTTCCATAGTCCATGCTGACCTTGCTGTTCAGGACTCCTTCCTGCTTGAAGCATGTGTGAAACATGTCCATGGTGTGTGTGTGTGTGTGTGTGTATATATATATATATATATATATATATATATCACATTTTTTTTATCTACTCATCAATTGATAGGCCCTTAGATTGATTCCATCTTTTTGCAATTGTGAATTGTGCTGGGATAAATATTTACAAGCAGATGTTCTTTTGATGTACTGAATTCTTTTCCTTTTGGTAGATACCTAGGATTGGGATCGCTGCAATGAATGGTAGATACATTACTAGTTCTTTGGCAAATCTCCAGAACATTTTCCATAAAGATTGTTCTAATCTGTAGTCCCAACAACAGTATACATGCATTTATGCATTCCTTTTTCATAACACCCATGCCAATATCTATTTTTTTTTAATTTTTTAGTAATGATCATTCTGACAGGGGTACGTCTTAGTCATAAATTATTTCTGACACCAACGACAAGAGTTTTTTCCTGCTTTCTCTTAGAATTTTTTTGGTTTCAGATTTTACATTTAAGTCTTTAATCCTAATGAGTTAATTTTGGCATATGGTGAGAGATGAGGATCTTGTTTAATTCTTCAGCATAGGACTAGCCAATTTTCCCAGATCATTGAATGAAGTGGGATTCCTTTCCCCAGTGGATATTCTTGTGTGCTTTTTCAAAAATCAGTTGGTTGTACCAATATGGTTTTATTTCTGTGTTCTCTGTTCTGTTCCATTTGTCTATATCTCTACCTTTATACCAGAATCATGTTGTTTTGGTTCCTAGAGGCATGTATTATCTGAAGTAAGGTAATGTCATATCTACTGATCTGTTCTTTTTGCATAAAACTGCTTTGGCTATACAAGCTCTTTTATGATTCCATACGATGTTTAGAATTAATTTACCTAATTAATTCTAGGTAATTTGTAATAAAAAATGACTTTGTTATTTTAATGAAAATTGGGTTGGATCAGTAAATCAGTTTGAGCAATATCAACATTTTAACAAGGGTAATTTTTCCGATCTATAATTATGGGTATTTTTCCATTTATTAGTGTCATCTACGATTTCTTTCATCAGAGTTTTATTGTTCTCCTTACAGAAATTATTCAACTACTTAAATATATTCCAAGGTATTTGGTTTTCTTGCAGCTCCTATGTAAATGATATTAAGTTCCTGATTTGATGCTGAGCTTGACTGTACACTGATTGGTGTACATTTATTTTACAGCCTGAGAATTTGCTGAATTTATTTATCAAATAGAGACCTAGTCATCTTTTGATGGAGTCTTTAGGGTTTTCTGGATACAATATCACATAATTGGCAAAAAAGGATAGTTCAACCACCTGTTTCCCAATTAGGATGCCCTTCATTTCTTTCTCTTACATGATTGCTCTTGTTATGACTTCAGGTGTAATGTTGAATAGAAGTAGGGAGAGCGGGCACACTTGTCTTGTTTCAGTTCTTAGGGGGAATGCTTTCAACTTTTCCCCATGCAATATCATGATCACTGTAGGTTTATCATAATGGCTTTTATTATTTTGAAGTATATTCCTTCTCTGCCTGAATTCTGAGGTTTTAAATCATAAAGGAGTGTTATTGAATGCTTTTTCTTTAGTTATGGAGAAGATCATATTGTCCTTTTTTTTTTTGATCATATGGTCTTATTTTTACCTGTTTATGTGATGAATCCTTTCATTGATTTGTGTAAGTTGAACCATCCTTGTATCCTTGAGAGAAAACTGACTTAATTATGGGGAATTCTCTTTTTTATGTTCCATTTATTTTGTTGAGGATTTTTACATCTATGTCCATAAGACACACTGGGTCTATAGTTTTGTTCTGCTGTTTCCTTTCCTGGATTTGATATCAAGGTGACACTGACTTCATAGCATAAGATAAGGAGGATTCCTTCCTTCTCAATGTTATGGAATGCTTTCAGTGAAATGGGTGCCAGTTCTTCTTTGCAAGTCTGGTGAATTCGGCTGTGACTCCATGTAACCTGAGTTTTTGTTGTTGCTATGGTTGAGAGAATTTTATTACTGCTTCAATCTCTCTGCTTATTATTAGTCTACTTGGAATTTCCATTTGTTTCTGATTCAGGCCTGAGATGTTTTATGATTACAAAAATTTCTCCATATCCTCTAATTTTTCTAGTTTTTATTCCAAGAGGTTTTCATAGTAGTCATGTGTGATATTTGTGGTTCCTAGTAGTCATGTATGATATTTGTATTTCTGATATGTGTATTTCGAGATATCAATTGTAATATCTCCTTTGTCACTTCTGATTTAACTCCACACACTATTTCCCCAGTTCAAAAACCCATAGGGTTATAATCCCAAGTATGCAAGTGCCATATAATGACAAGCAATATATATATATATATATATACACACACACAGAGTCACACACACAAACACACACGATTAGGTACAATTGACAATTTATAGTCCAATAGCTTAATTTCAGTTAAGGCTATGACTCCTTTGCATTTTGATGATTTTAGACCTTCAAAATTAAAAACATTGCTACAATGTCATTTCCTTAAGAAAAAGTTTGATTGCATGTTCAGTTTAAACTTTCAGTCAAAAAAATGGCTATATTAAAAAATATGCAACTCAGTATAATTTGTCTGTCTAAATGGCCAAGTTATTTAGTAGAAAATATTTCTAACTAGACTAGAAAATCTATGGTGACTTCCAATGTTTCTTGCCTACCTTAGGCATCCATGTTGACATCTCAAACTGGTGAGCTGAACTGCCTTGTACCCTTAGCTGCCTCTGGATAGCCTTGTAATATAGGCCCTTTCTCTTCTCACAGAAACGTGACTAGAAATCTTTTTTAAAGGGGTAAGAGTTGCTAAAGAACAATGAAAAATGTTGTGGGACCCCTAACTATGAAATATAAGCCCACTGTAGGATAAACAACTGTTATCTTTGTGAACACAGTTATAGTCAGAATATGGGCTGGCACCAAGAGGAGCTGTGTATTTCGGCCCAAACAATGTCCTCTACACATATGGTCCTGACATCTGGTGTGACACATTTAGTAATGATTTTAAAAAAAAATTATCATGTCAAGAATTACTGAGTTTTCACTTCCTTTGAAGATGAAGAAGTGGAGGAGGTAGAAGGTGCAAATATAACAGCCTGGAAGAAAATTAAGGCTTTGAAAAGAGTTGGAAGATTTCAAATTGTTGGCATTATGAATGCTACAGACTGAAGCACTGAGGAGTCAGATTTCTTCTGATTTAGACTCATGTGAACAGGAATATTGCTTTTGCTGCCCATTTGTCCCAGTGTCTGTAGCTCATTCTGCTTAGCAAACACACACAATTCACTTATACCAGGGACCTCACTGCTGGCCTCCTTGGGCTTTTTTAGAGACTTTTGGTTTACTGAAGGACCCTCACCTGCTGAGGAGGTAAAGATTTAGGGGTGGTTCCTATCTTGTCACTCTGCATTTTCTCAAGTCCTGTTTTCAAAGAAGAGACATCTTCTTCATCCCTGTACCTTTGTGCTTTTAAATGGGCCGGGGCAGAAGGGAACCTGAACTAGGATTCTAATGTCCACACGGCAAAATGGACTTTTGAATGTGCCTTCTTAGAAGCAAAGGAATTATTTTGCTTCTTCCTGACTTCTCCTTGGCAGTTTCTAACACTTCGTGAGCTTTTGCATGATCTACATTCTTCTTCTGGAGATATTTTAGTACTGAGCTGAACTTTTGATGGATTTGCCTGAGTAGAAATGTTTGCCGCCCTCTGGTTCTGCAAGTAATATTTGAAATCTTAAACACAGAATTTCCGCCCTGCCTTTGATTTTGGTTTATCCCATTCACATTCTGGCCAGTTTTTCAGTATTTTGTTCACAGCAATTACACATTCATGTCTCCCTTTTTGATCTTCTTCTTGAGAAGAGCCACTGGCTCTACCCCCTTTCCCACTTGCATTTTTCTCAGCAACAGCATTGTTAACTGCATTCATCTCTCCTGACTTGCCTACCTTGTAGTTCAATAGCCTTCATGATGTAAGTGAGTCCTTCCCTGGATATTTTTTATCTGGACAACTAATTTTCTGAGGTAGTGATTGGCTAGATGTATCTCTGTTAAACAAAGAGGATAACGTGTTCCTCTTCTGCAGAGAGAGGTGGCGGTCTAGAAGTTCACAGCCTTTCAGGCAAACTCAGCTCAGGCAGGAGGCCAGAAGGGACATCGTTGGGAACAGCACCATTCTCTTCACGCTGGACTTCTGGCCCTTCTTGAAATGTTTTACTTTGTAGCTTCCTGGCTTCTAGTTGATCTTTACCCTCCCGTTTGGGAGCATGAGTCCAAACAACATCACCAGAATGGATGCATATTTCTTCCACTAAAAGTATCGCTATGCCACCAAATGTTGCATAATTTCTTCTGGACAGTTCCATGAGGACCTGGGAGAAGCAAAGAGCTTCTCCAAGGTGGGACGACAGGACGAGAGCGTCCTCTGTGAAGGGGTTCAGCGACCCCTCACCTCCGAGCCCGGGATATGGGGCAACTGCATGGGGTTGGGGCTGTGGGCAGAGGCCGAGACGGCCCCTCCGCATGCTCTTTGGTGGAGGAGAAGGTGAAGGCCGGGTCCTGCCCTTCCCAAGGCTGGGCTGCCGCCGACTCCTCCGCTACAGCAGCCAGCTTCCCTTGGGCCACCAGATGGGGGGGCTTCTCGGGATAGAGGCTCACGGTGGGGCGCTTCGTGGCTGTTACTGCGAGGGGGTCAGCGCAGGCCTCGCTGATACAGGACAGGTGGCGCCCCTTGATGGTGTTGGTGCAGTGGCAGCTGGCTGAGAAACCAGCGGGCTGGACAACAGGCAAGGGTGGGGCCTCCGACCCCCACCAGAGGGTCCAATGGCCAAACGGGCCAGAGAACTGCTGGGGAGACACTGGGGCCTTGGTGTCTCCTTCCCTTTGCACTTATGACTGAATAACCGAACCCCCATTTCCTATGCCCAGGTCAATTTCATGTAAGTTTCCTAGGAATGACTGTGTCCATTACAATTTCATGTAAGTTTCCTAGGAATGACTGTGTCCATTACAATTTCATGTAAGTTTCCTAGGAAAGACTGTGTCCATTACAATTTCATGTAAGTTTCCTAGGAATGGACTGTGTCCATTCATTAATACATTCATTCACCTTGCCCCGTGGAAGTCCCATTCATTTCCTGGCCAAGGAACCCGCACACCTATATATACCAGGAGGTGGAGAGAGACCAGGAGAGAAACTGAGAGCTTTTCTCTCCCGACTGGAGTTCTCTCTTTCTGCCAGGAACTTTAGTGTTTTCTGTATTATTTTCTGTAAATAAATTCTGTCTTACTACTGATCTGTGGTCCGTGGATTTATTGTTCCCATCACCGAGACCAAGAACCTGAAATTCTGGTATCATCGCTGCCAAGGGACAGGGTATGGGTGTTCAGCCCAGCCTCCCGCAGGACTCGGCTGCAGACCTCATGCAGTGGAAACGTTATAATCCTAAAATGTGTCCGACAGCCAATCAAGCAGTGTACCTCAGAGAGTACTGTCCCATAAATTGGGATGAAACACCTGCTCTATAGATTTAAAGTTAGAATGCAAAAAAGAAAAAAGAGAGAGAGAGAAAAAGGAAACCTTTCTAAATGTTAGTGTATTTAAATTTAGATTGTAGTAACAGCCTTTATTTCTTCTATTATTCTATGTTTTCTCACTTTCAGTAAGATACACATTTGGATTACGTAAAGGAAAATAGTAAACATTGTAAAATTTAGCAAATATTACACACCACCCATCCTCAGACTCAGATGCTGCTGTAGCTAGTACGTGTAAGTAATTTTTTGGCAGTCTACAATATGAGTTTTGGATGTATGCCTACAATGTGATAATCTACTTAGGGTGAACCCCTCTTCTTCATGGAGAGTAAAATCCTTGCTCTTTAATATATTTCAAATCCTCTTCCATCTGTCATTTTTCCTTAATAATTCAAGTAAGGTTTGTCTGTTCTCTGTAACATGATTCTAATATTTTACCTGTTGTGTCTCACACAGCTGTGTCTCTGTGAATGTCTGTGTGTGTGTGTATGTGTTCGTACGTGCAAATGGGTACTTGCATGGGTACATCTGTTTATATGATTGTGACTATGCAGTTGGTTCCTGTGTTTTTATGTTTGCGTGTATATACTGTACCTGTCTTTACTTATCTAATGACCAGTCAATTATCAAGTTCCTATCAATCTTCTTAGTTACCTACTATCTACCTATGGTCCAAAACAAGAATAACTTCATACCTGTCAGAGTATAGCTTCACTTAAATACAAATGACCATCTGATTAAAAATATATGTGCAATACCTAAAACATGCTGGGAATTATGCAAGTTACTATGGTTACCAATGGTAAAATGTACATTTTTTTTGTCCTTGAAAAAGTGTTCTTCAAAATTTCTTTTTTAAAAATAGGGACAATAGACATACAACTAAAATGTGATTTATCTTAGCCATTTAACCAACATTATATAATTTTGCCCCAAATTCTCAACATTCCATTAAATAAAAACAAAATTTTTTAGTTATGCTTATTAGATTCTAATAATCTGACTCAGTGTTCTAATCTCCAATGTGCTACTGTGTCCCCCCAACCCCTTCTGGACCTCGGGCTTGGGTTCTAGTTGGCCTGAGTAATTCACCATTTCATCAATACTCATTCCTTAATTGCCTCAAAACACTCAATCTGCTATTCTCTTTGGTGTATGCTTTCTCTATCTTCAAATTTTAGTCTAAATGCAATCTACTTTTCCAAACAAGTACAAATTCACCACAGTAACTTATACTTCTTTAATAACCTTCCTTCAGATTGTACTTCTGTAATCATTCCCAGTGTCTGTATGAGTCAATCAAGAAGCTAAAGAGTGATGTGCTAATCACTCTGCCAGACACTAGAAATACAGCCATTAATAAAAGGGACACTGCTCTTGACCTCGCCCATTGAATTTGGAGCCCTGCAATAAAGCTGGATATTTAACAAGTTATTTAAAAACTGAGTATATGAAGAACAGTGAATAAACCCTCTGAAAGAAGATGTAGAATACTATGGAAGCTTGAAATAAGCATGTTTGTGTTATTTACGTGGAAAAACCGTGCTGGGTACAAATGCTTAGAGGGAAAGGCCACTTACCTATGGCACTTCATATAAATAGGAGGCATTAAAATAATATTTACAAGCGGAGGGATAATTTTAAAAATATTTAAACTTTACTTCAGTTTATAGTAATATGAAAGTAGAATGACTATTATATAATGCAATTACTTTTCATTTTATTTTAAAAATTATCTAACAAGAAAATGAGAATAAGCTTCTAACAGAGCTTTACCATGCTGTTTTTATTTCAGCCCCTTCAACTTCTTAGTGTATCAAAAGGACAACTTAAAAACAAAACTTTGATTTTAGAGGATAATCACAATTGTTGTTTCAGGAATGAATAGTTTATTCTAATATAACGAAAATGTGTCTTCAGGAATGAATAGTTTATTCTAATATAACGAAAATTCTTGATGAATAAAAAAAGCTTGATGAATACAGCTAAAATATTAAAATTATTTGGGGAGTGGAATGAGGCATGCTAATTAAACAAATATGACAACGTTACCGAGATGTGGCCATCCAATAGGCCGGAAATCTCTCTGGATTCAATCTCAACCAAAAGAGCCTCCAAGAAAAAGCACAGCTACCTAGGAACATCATTGGACATCACCATTTTGAGCATGTACTTCAATTTCAACTTGAAAATATTGCATTCATATTTTGTTTTGCTTTTAAGCAGAAAAACAATCTAGGTTGAGCATTCATATTTTTTTCTAAAAGATTTTGTACTATCCCTGCCTGAATTCAATAAAAGTGGTTTCTAATTTTTGTTATCACAGAGCAAGGCCCCAAGAATAATGACAATATGTTATACTAGCAGATGGATAGAGCAATTTAATCACCAGACTAGTAATAATTCGATTTACCAAATCCAATGATTCCAAATGTGAATGTATTAGTTTAGAAATTAGGTTTGAAGTGAGGAGAACTTGAAGCCTTAGAGAACAGTTATTTTCAAGAGCTGAGTTATTATGTGGTTTTAAGCCAATATGTCCTTATGGCCCTCCCCTCAACTATTTTGCCTATTATTTCCTTGGATTCAATCAAACCACGAAAATACTGAATCTGATTTTTATCCAAAAGATCTTATTACTTCCCTCCAAAATCTTTTTTTTTCCAGTATGTTAAAATTATAGAAAAGAAGGGAAAAGAATTTTGACGATAATTCAAACATGACAGGAACTTTTGATTTTATGTTACTGATGTAAAATATTTGAGTACAAGAAATTTGTATTTTTTTTTTCAATTTCAGATGTTATGGTTTTTAAAAAATGATAAGAATAAGGCATGCAATTTTTAAAGTACATAGTATTTAAGAAAATGTTACTACAAATCCTGCTACTTATAAATTTCTAGAGGTCGTTAACCATGAACAGAATGTCAGGCATATTTCCACACTGATATGTGCAGATGTAGATATATAAGGGTGGACATATACATAGCAGATAGATGAATGGGCAGCTAGATTAAAGAATGGATGAATATGGTTTTATAAAACTTGGAATATAGTATAGATGTCATCAGAGTAATAGATTTAAACATTTTTTCTTTAATGAAATTTAACAAAAGAGGAACTGAATTAAAAACAAAGGAATTTCCAAACTTTAAATGACTGTTCTGTCAGCACAAGAGACATGATCTCAAATATTATAGTTAGTCATTTTTAGCAACATATCTTAACTTAGACATTATTATTTCCCTTCCTATTACAAAATATTGATACTTTTGCTATTTTTTTCCTATGTTAGTTATGTTATTATTTTTATACTATTATGATGTCAAGGCTAGGAGTGGTGACTCACACCTATAATACTCTGGGATGCTAAGGTAAGTGGATTGCTTGAGCTCAGGAGCTCAACACCAGCCCAAGCAAGAGCAAGACCTGGTCTCTAAAAATAGCTGGGCATTGCTGGGCACCAGTAGTCCCAGCTACTGAGGAGGCTGAAGCAAGGGGACTGTTTCAGCTCAAGAGTTTGAAGTTGCTATAAGCTATGACACCATGGCACTCTGTTGACAAAGTGAGACTGTTTTTCAAAAAAAATTTTTTAAGTAAGAAAGAAAAAGAAAAAAAGGATGTCAAACATTTGTTTTTCTCTTTTTAGATCATAATTTCAACAAGTATTTACTCTTGGCTCTGCTTTTTAATAAATTCAATGTTCACACCTAGCTCCTTTACTATACCTTCTTTATTTCTGAGGGTATTTATTTGGCTATATCCATTTAAATAGATTTCACCCTAAGTACTATAAATGCCAATAATTGCCTTATTTAAGATGCACTAAAAATAAATCCCAGGAGTTCAAAACCAACCTGGGTGATATAGTGAAACCATATCTTTAAAATAACAAAATGATAGACAAAAAATAAATCAATCCTTCTTGTCTTAATAGCATAAGGGTCTATTTCTTGAATATACTGAATATTTAAGGCATATTATTCAGACAATCAGTTGGATAGAGGCTCAGCTCACATTGACTTTCACAATCATGTGGTAGGAAAATAGGGTGATAGGGTGAAATAATGCAACGACTCCTGAAAAATACACATAATTTCCACTCATGTAAAGGGAAGACAATCCTAACATAAACACCAAAGAAGGGGTCCTGGAATATAATTGTGAGCAGCCCCAATAACTAAATCTAACCTTGCATTTCCAGATTTGGAAAAATTCTTCTTCCTCCTTTTGAAATAAACTGATAGGAGGCAGCCAACAAGTCTCACCCAGTTGCGTCATCAAGTTTAAGGAACAGGACCTCTGCATGATGCGTGGCCATTTCTACATTATGAGATGATCCTTGGCTTTCAGATTACATTCAAAAGTGCTCTCTTCAGATGAAAAACCCACGAACTGCCCACCAACCCAATGTCTCTGGAAAACCCTTCGGGTATAGCTCATTTAGTCTGTGTCCAACACTTTATGGGCTTCGGTTGCTTGATCAGAATGTTGCCTGTCCCACTATTACAGATCATGGCATTTGCTTTGGAGCAGGAAAAATTTGAAATAAAATGGAAGAATAGGAGCAAGATAACCTCAAAAATTAAAATTATTTCTAAAGGAAAAGATAAGGTATAAATACCAATTGCATATAGAAAATTTGGAAAAATACTGTGTAGACATTTTGCAGTCCAACATCTTTGGAAGAGGAGAATGTTCTATAAATAAGTTGACTGTCGGGCGGCTCCTGTGGCTCAGCGAGTAGGGCGCCGGCCCCATATACCGAAGGTGGCGGGTTCAAGCCCGGCCTCGGCTGAACTGCAAAACAAAAAAGTAGCCGGGCGCTGTGGCGGGCGCCTGTAGTCCCAGTTACTAGGGAGGCTGAGGCAAGAGAATCGCCTAAGCCCAAGAGCTGGAGGTTGCTGTGAGCAGTGTGACGCCACGGCACTCTACCCAGGGCGATAAAGTGAGACTCTGTCTCTACAAAAAAAAAATAATAATAATAAGTTGACTGTG
>CAUYON010164890.1:0-54822 GCA_963573935.1 Arctocebus calabarensis | reverse complement strand
AATAAAGTGAGACTCTGTCTCTACAAAAAAAAAAAAAGAAAGAAGGAAAGAAAGAAAATCACACCATAAGAAAAAAAAAATCTTTGTTTTTAGAAAATATATACTGACACAATGTGAGGGTGTTCAGCACACACCCTGGGTGAAGGACTCAACTACAAGTTGAACTTTTCTACAGAACTTAAAACAATGCAACCTAAATATTTGTGCCCGCAATCTGAAATTTTTTTAGAGTCTTTAATAAGAAAAAAAGAAAATAACGAAAATATGTACTGAACTATTTAGGGGTAAAGGAGTCTGGTGTGTGCCACATACTCTTAAATAGTTCAATGATAGTAATATGGCCATATTATTATTCACATACACCTATGCTGATTTCCTATAAAGTCATACACATCTACATACAATAATCATAATATTCATGTGATCAGAAGAGGAAATGTGGCACGTGTAAACAGCTTATGAATCTAAGCACTGACAACAGGGAGTTCTTTGTATTATTTTTGAAATATATCACTAAGTTTGAAATTATTTCAAATTAAAATGTAAAAACTAAATAGATAAAAACAATTTCTTACAGAGTCATTTGACCCATTCCTTGGCTTCTAAGAGGCAATGTCTGATTTCTTCAGCTCCACAAGCCTTTACAGAAGAAAACAGCAAAAATTCCATTCGTACATCCTAGCTATTAACACGTTCAGTCCTTCCTTTGATGTTGGTTGGGACTACAAGTGAACAAAGTGATAGTTGGAAATAATTATCTGAGCATAAAACAATTAGCGAGACAACCATGGAGAGCGGGCGGCCGCCGTGTACTTGGCTGCAGGATGATCCTTTGCTTGTAAACACACCAACTAGGAAACTCAGCCAAACCCATCCTCTGCCCTCAGGAACTGAGAGTCTTAAATCAAAGTTACAAAGAAGGCTCTGAAAACAAGAATAAATTTGTCCCTGGAAACAGTTTTGGAAGGGGAAAAAGGAACCCTGATGACTTTGTGAGATATTGGGTTGTGTTGCAAGGCAGCCAATGGGCGTGTTTCCCTGGACATCTATAAAACAGGGGAACCGTCTAGGAAAATGTTACAATGTGCAGAATTTTCTTTCAAATACTTCATCATATAAAGTGTGAGACTATTCTCTTACTGGACTGAAGCTGTGGTGCAGGTGGAAAGCAAGAAGTCCCAGGGCCAGGTGTTCAGAAAGTCCAGCTCAAAGGAGGCTGCTGTGATCATTTCTGCTCTGTGAGCTCAATTAGCATCAGATTGTAAGAAATGGATTTTCATCGACAAAAATAACAACCTGTTGACTAGCATAAGGAATGTCAGAAAAGGGCTACATTTGGTGAAATCAGGTATTCAAATAACATGGATTGGCCAGTCAGATTTCAGACATACCCTCTTTTACAAATATCTATGGATGTCTGCACCCTTGGTCTTCAGAAATGATGCATTAGGCTAACACACTCGATGTCTGGATGAACAAATGTGACAAATGTGATTATTTGTGAATATATCTGTAAGTTTAAAATGTTTCAAATTAAAAGTAAAAAAATACATAAAACCTAATTGTCCTCATTTTACAGTGTCATTCGACTCACAAATGGATTCTGTCTCTCTGACACTAGTAATAAAGGTCTGTTTTTAGAATTGAAGTGTTTCTTTCAGGCCAGAAGATGGTCAGAGAATATAAAAGAACAGTAAGTTGGGACATCCTAAACATGTCTTATGAACTACTTCTGTTTTCATGCTTGCCAATATGTTTAGTTAATAAATGTCCTTTATTTCAAAGCTTCTTCAAGAGTCACTATTGCCCAGCAGAAAAGAACTGTGCATGACTGAATTGGTTTAGGTCAGCTTGCAACAGATGAATGAGATGTGATTGGTCCTGCATAAATGTATGGCAGTGGGCAAGATGATCTGGGAGTAGGTCATTTTGTTAATTACATCTAATTTTAATTCCATTGCAGTCAAAGGATATATGCTGTAGGATCTGAATTCTTTAAAAATCACTGGAATTGTTTTGTGGACTAGAATATAACCTAGCTTGGTAAGTGGTCTGTGTGCATGTGGAAACAGGCTGTTTGCTGTGATTTGAGTGTAGTGGTCTAGAAAGATCAATTAGGGCAAGTTCATTCATAACATTTTTCAAGGATACTATATCCTAACATATTCTATCAATTCCCAAGAAACTGAAATCACCAAATGAAATTGATTTGTATATTTCTCCTTTCTGCTCTGTCAATTTTTGCTCCATCTATTTTGAAACTTTGTTATTAAAGACATATGCATTGTGTTTTTAATGAATTGAGCCCTTTGGCAACTCTGATCACATCCTTGTCCTAAACCCTACTTTGTCTGATATTCAAACAATTACTTCAGCTTTATTTTAATTAGTGTTTACATGATATAATTTATTTCATCCTTTTACCTTTAATATATTTGTGTCTTTATAGTTAAAGTGGGTTTCTAGTAGATAGCATATAATGGGGTATTGAATTTTTATTAAATCTGACAATTTCTACCTCTCAATTTTAATGTTTAGGCCATTTTTAGTTAATGTAATTATCAAAATGATTTAAGTCTACCATTTTGCTATTTAATTTTATACTTATTCATTAATAACTGAAAACAGTTATTACATAAATATTTTAGCCAGGTTTCTAGTTTGCTATAGCAGAAAATCTAGTCCTGTATCTGTACTCCATTATGGCCATATGTGAAAATAGGAAATTTATATTTTAAAGGTTTATCAGATGATTCTGTTATGCTGCAAGAGTTTGAGAACACTTGTTTTAAAGGGTCCAAGTAAAATAGGGGAGTGTCAGCCCCAGGGCTGGATATAAAATAACAGGGATATTGGGAACACTGGGGAGCTAAAGAACATGAGTTCCAACTGAAAATATTCACATTTAATGTTTTAAGAACATCTTTGGAAGCAAATTTTGTAGATGTCTACTTGCTAAAATCTTCCCTGGGCTCACCAATTTGCAACATCTGAGAACTTCTCGAGTGCCAATCTACTACTTAAAATGGGCTGCGCAGAACTGAACACCACCCAGTAGAGTGGATGGACAGCTGAAAAGTGGTGAAACCATCATAACCATAGTTTGTATTTCATGAGTTCTTTGCTTCAGAGCAAGATAAGTTAATGTTTTAACAATACAATGAGGACTCACATTCACCACCATCCCCCGTCTCTTACACAAATGCCTGCCAAACCAGGTCTCTCCATCTTTTATTCTATTAACGGGCTTTATATGTATGACTATTACATTTCACCTTGTTGGTTTTAATTCAGGGTTTCATCCTATCAAGAACATTTTGAATCTTGATTCTGTTACATCTCAGGGTAACTACTCTACCTTAGATGTATATCAGCTGAAAATCCGGTCAGCATGCTTCCCATTCTCAAGGCCCCAGAGCTGTGACTAGACCCCAGGACACAGCCTCCTTGACTGATGCTAGTGGGTCCTCTGCCTTTGTCCTTTATAATCTCTACTCCCAGCAGAACAGGGAACAGAAGGAAATGGAACACAAACAAGCCAGCCCAATTCTTAGGAAGTCTCATGGCAAAATGCCATGGTAATGTGAATTTGTAATCACTCTGTGTATTCTGCGTAAACATTCCTATAAATGCTCCTACAGCTCATTTCCACAGGTAACCGATAATGTTGAAAATGAAGACGAGAAGGCCACCCTTGAGTAAGGCTATAAGCTCATCATTTTTATTTGGCTTTCACTTAAAAGACCCAGCGCTAGTACTTATCAGCTTTGTGGCCTTGGCTATTGAGTTTTCTTTCTTGAGACTCGGTCTCCTCATCTGAGGTTTCTCTCTCGAGAAGCTATAATTCTGCACCCACCCTAGCACTCCTCTCCCACTAGAGGTCCAAGGTCCTTCCACAAGACCTGGCTTTGCACTGGATGTAGCCTACTTTTGGGAAAAGGAACTGGAAGGCATTTTCCTGTCTCTCAGATACATCCTTAAAGTTTTATATTACCAATTTTCTACTTAAAATCCCTTCGCATCACTTTAGCTAAGGAGACAAGACTGGCATCATGATCTACTGTGCTGACACTTCCTGCCTCACTCTCAGCCTCACACATGCTCTGCATTCCAGCCACTCTCAGCTGCCTTCAACCCCTGCACGACTGTGCTTTTTCACCTCTTCACACCTTAATTCACGCTGTCCATCCCCCTCTTCTACACCCAACTCATATCAATTCATTATTCAAAACTCAGCCCAGCCACTGCATCTTCCAGGAGGCTCTTTTGTAACTCTAAGAACTGCTGTAGGTACCCTGTCTCAGCATTTATCATGCAGCTGTAGATGTTAGCTGGTTTACCTTTTTTCCAACTTGAATATAAGCTACTTGAAGGACAGGAATTTTGATACCACTGTTGAGGTGGGTTCCTGCCACAATGTAGGTGCCTGTTGAATCACTGAGTAGATTGAATGATGAGTCAATTAATGAATAAGCCAGTCACAGCACAATGTAGCTGCCTCTTTCCTCCACCAGAGGGGCCAGGCCAGACAAGCTTGAGCTCTTATCATAGCAGAAATCTGTGTTAAAGTCTTCGCTGACCTTTTACTCAGCCCGCTACCCTCTTCCTAAATCCTCTCCCCAAGCAGAAAAAATTATAATCCTTTATAATCTCTACTCCCTAGAAGAACTGTGAAACTCTCTTTTTCCCCCTCACTGCTTTGCACCCAAGAAGAAGACACACTCCCAGATGTGCTGTCCAAGAGAGGCACACTGGTCCCTGGGATCCAAGAAGGCAGAGAAGCCTTTTGGAAAAACAACAATTGGAAAAACAATTGGAAAAGCCAGCCAGCTCTGCACCAGGCCTCTCCCCTGCTGAGTTTGCTTCTTGCTACAACTCACCAGTTGTTTATGTTCCTAACCCCAAGTACAGGGGCATCTGCAATTTAATTTGAGCCAAGGATAGACAGAGCTATCCTATTGGAGTTGCAAGAGTGTAAACAACCTTCCAGCCTGAACTTTGCATGGCATTTTCCGGTCCCACCCCTACCCTGGACCTATAAATACCTTTCATCACTTTCCAAGATCATCTCCAGCAGCCTCAGAAGGTGGCAACTTGTCCCCAAGGCTGGAAGACATCACTTGGAGTAAATGGAAACAAGAGCAGCTGGTATGGCTTGGTAAGGACAGGGGATGGGAGGAGCAAGGGATAAAGGCTCAGGGTTGTCAGAGAAGGGAGGCAGAAAAGGTTCAAGGAGAAAAGAGAAAGGCTTGGGCGGGGGGGCTCACCCATCCAGGAAGCCTGGAAATAAACACTTCAGGCCCTGTGGGGTGTAGGCAGCGCTATTCACAAAAAGGAGGAGTAAAAAAGAACAGGAGAAGCATGACTCGGTCCTCCAGAATTACTCTCGCAGTCTGTCTGCTTCTGTTAGTGCCATCCCTCCCACCCAAAGCATCTTTACCTGCACCTAATTACCAGGACTCCAACCTACCCACCTCAGGGACTCTGAGGATGACAAGCCCACACTGGGGGAGGGATCTGGAAGGACAGGAAAGAGAGCACTGTGAGGGACGTGGAGGTGGGCATGCCCCGGCTCATTCACCTTGGGAAGGCCACTCTGCATCTCGTCCATCCTCACTGCCCACACCAGAGATTCCGGTCACCTCTGTCTCAGAGACAGAGAACCTCATGTTATATCCATCACCCACCGTCCACTTGTAGGTGACATACCTTTGGTTTATGTCACTGTAAGTGCAGACAAGTTCCCCAGTTACTATGAAGAGCAAATCCTTCCTGGAAGATAAGCCTCCCATGGCCAGGCAGAGAGGCCCTTCCAGCCCTCTGTGGTAACCTGTGTCTATTACCACCTGTGAGTGCACTCTCACACGCACACAATTCCCATGCATCACCCCCACCTGACAACTCAAAGCCATTTGCAGCAGCAGTCCCAGGCCGGGCTTCTGGGCATTCCCAAAGAGTCCCTGGTCCTCACGCACCAGGTCCCCCTGCATGCAGCTGCCAGGCACCTTCCAGGCCAGCAGCCCCTGAGATGCCATGCAGACTTTTCCACTCGTCGTCCAGAGCTTCTTAAGTGCCTCTGATATACACCATGTGTCCCAACAGGAAAACACACACTCATCAACTCTACAAAATGCTCCAGATGTGATCAAAGCCAGAGAGCCAAAAGAAAATGGGCATGGGGGGGTTTTCAGGAAAGGGGCTGTTGGGGAAGAAGTAGAGAGAAATCCAAGGATTTAGGGTGAGAGGAGCCCTGATGGCTATGAATCCCAGGGATGAACTCCAGAGCTGGGCTCCAGACTCCTGGGCTCTAATCCCCAGTTCAACTTTGCCTTCTCATGGGGCCCTGGGCCTTGTCCCCACTTTAGCTTCAGGACTGAGGTTCTGTCTCTGCAAACCGTTAGCCCTGGGGGGGATGCCCCACCTGGCCTACTCTTTTTTTTTTAATTTTTATTAAATTATAATTGTGTACATTGGTGCAATCATGGGGCACAATGTGCTGACTTTATATACAATCTGAAATATTTTCATGGAGCTATTTAACATAGCCTTCATGGCCTTTTAATCACTATATGAAGACATTTATATTCTACATTTAGTAATTTTCACCTGTACCCTTCTAAGATGCACCGTAGGTGTGATCCCACCAATCACCCTCCCTCCATTATCTATTAATTTTATATGATTAGGTTTTGCTTAAAATTTTAGCCAGTCACCAATTCTACCATCCAGTGGCTCTCCTGCATCTCTCCTGTGGTCATTTACAGTTTCAGGAACTGTGCTTTCATCTACCATTATGCAACCAATGAATAAAAATTGTTGAGCAAACCAGGAGAGAGGCCTGGACTCTGGTGTGAACCATAGAATCCAAGTGTCTCCAGGTGATGCCCTGAGGCTTGACTCCCTACAACAATAATTGGAAATTGCAGAAAACTACTGAGAAACACCAGGATGACGGAAGTTTATCTGTGGGGGTAAAGCTGAGGTCTTCTGAGGGACTTTTTCTGTCTTTGCCAGTGCAGAAGAGGTCTATTCCTTTTGATGAAGAAAGAATTCAGGGATAAGATCCCTTCAGCTTTGCCTCATAAAAGAAGACTTACAGCAAGATCTCTAGGTGAAAGAACATGTCTTCCTTGGAAATGTACAGTACAGGTGAATCACAGAATGTACTTCCTCGGTGAACTCCAGGAGGGAAAGATGAAGATCGCAATAGAAAAAAGGCTTCCCTCCACAGTGCTAAGAAAACATACCCGAGGAGTCTAGGGCAGCCTTTTGTAATTGAAATTATATTTAAGAGGGAAGAGGTTCAAGAGAGAAAAATTGACCCACTAATGAAGGAGAGGATAATGTTAATGCTGACTCTCTACTGCCTGGGATGCTGAGCGTACTTGGCAAATCAGTTCCCGAGGAAGAAACGCCAAGCTGAATGGACAATTAGGAAATGATGAAGACCTTGCAGGACTAGCAACTGACAAAAACAAGGTGCTGCCTGGGGAAGGGAGACAGAAAATCTGGATATCTGAGACGTTTGCTTATTTTCCTTTCTGTATGCCTCCTTCCCCTCCTGTCTGGGCCTCTCCCCTGACGCGCCATTCAGCGATGAGGGATTCCAGAAGGTTGATGTTTCCTTGGGAATGAGGCTTGCCAGGTCTGTCTCATAGGGTTCCCTCCACCCTTATTAGTGGCATCCCAGATCAGACAGTTGCCTGAGAAGGAAGTGTCATGGTAGGACAGAGAGGGGACCTGGGCTTCTTGCTAGTGGTGTGATTGTAAGGCAGGATGTTTGGGTATTCTCATCTGCTAGAGAGTGGGGAACAGTGGCAACTCGAGGCACCCGCCAACCCTCCTCTGGGGAGCCAATCTTCTCCATTGCATATGCTTTTGGGGGGCCTGCCAATCAGAGACCCCTGACTTTGCTGAGTACAGGGATAAACCTGTGGAAACCCCAGCCAGGCCAACTGAAGATGGATAATCTGAGGGACTGATGGGGAGATAAAGTTGGCCAGTGTTGAGCCATCGAAATGCATGATTCACTCTGCGGCTGCCTCCTGGTCCTCCCAAGGCTCAGATGTTGAGGGCTTCCACTGGTTTAGTGCAGCATGCCAGCCTTCTTCCCATACTCCTTATACTTCAGTTAATCAGTGGGCTGTTCGTAACTAAAGACAGCTATCCATTATCAGAGAAGAGGCCAACCCAGTGACATAAAGGGAGAGCGTCAGACAGAGACGCAGAGTCACGTTGTTTTTTACTGCCGGACGGGGTAGCACTTGCCAGCAGCATGTGGGTGTATGTTGGCCCTTGAGTCCCTGTGCGGGTGTGGCTGTGTGAGCAGCAGGCTGCAGAGCTGTGGCCCTGAGTCCCCCTGTTTGCAGCGCCAGGGATGTGTCCAGAGCAAAAAACACATCATGAAGGGCTTTGATGATTTTGGAAAAACGATTACCAATTAATCCAAGATGACATGAAATCTGGGCCCAGTCCCTGCAGCCGCCCAGGGGGTCTCAGCATATCTGCTAGTGACTCATGTGAGAACCGCGCTTCTCTGCATCTTTGATTCTGTCACACTCTTCCCTATTGATTTCCCAATCTGGTCTAGAAGGGAAGGAAAACACACAAAGACAAAAACCCTCTGCAACTAATTAATTATTTTGCCAGTTTGAGAAGGAAGTGGGAGGGGGGAACCCTTTAAAACCAAATAATAATAATTTTTAAAGGAAGCCAACCAACACATGTCCGTAAAGCAAGTATGTTGGACTGGTAGGAGGCAGCAAGCTCATGAGAATGCTAAACCTCTCCACATTTGCATAGATATATTTTTAATAGGGGCTTATGAAAACAAATACTCCAACACAAATAATTATAATATTTTAATTGCATTTCTTCAGGGCCTTTTAACATTTTTCTAAAAAAAAACCCAACAACATACTCGTATGTAAGACAAAGTCACCGTTGCTATGTGGAAAGATTCTGGCAGAATCATTTGTTTTTCTTGAATACATGAGGAAAGAAGGTGCAGATGTGGTTTGCTCACCTCCTTGAAGTGCAGGAATCTGGGGAATTAAGTGCGTGCGGTCCTGTTTCGAGAGGAGCGTCACAGCTCATGTTTTGTCACCCACTTGCCACTTGCCGAGTCCCTCACAAATGTGAGTAGGAGTTTGGTAAATACTTTTGAACGGGAATCATTCGCCCTTATTTTGGGAGCATCATGTTACCTCTGCCATGGGTCACAGAACACCACAAAAGGAAGGGGCCCAGAGAATTCCATGGTGACTATGGCCTGGGAAGCGAGAATGCTGTAGGTGTCCCACACTGTCCCAGGGGCCCTGTGTCTTCTCTTTTACTGCAAACTGGCCTCAAGCTGCAGAAGCCAGAAGACCAGCTCCAGGATCACTCAGCTGTGGCTGGCAGGTGAGTTCTCCTTGTCATTCAACAGAAAGAGTTCTTCCCTTTCTCTCCACTCTTCCTCAGTTAGTTTGAGCCAGCCCCAGATTCCGAGACCTTTTATCTTGCACTCTGCCTCCAGCGAGGGACACTTTGATGGTAGGATCTTACGTATCGCTGGAAGGGACTTCCAGTCATTTGAATCTGCTTGTTTCTCTGGAGGTCCAGTAGCTTTGAAGTAGCTCCAAAATCTTCGGCACATAAGGTCAAGGGCAGTTCCCAGCCTCTGAGTTCTTCCCTTCACTCTGCTAGGTGAACTTGGTCTGCACCTGCAGGTTTAGGTGAATCCCAGGAACCAAACACAACCCTGATCTAGGTGGGAGAGACGCTCAGGCCTTGCTCATGGGATACCTGTGGTTTCATGTGGGGTCACGTCGGGGTGTGTCTGGACTTTGTGTGCTGTCTCGAGGAGGCAGGTCTAGTTCTTGCAGTTTTTCTCTAGCTTTTGTCTCATTCCTGGACGGGAGTCTCACCTTTGCTAATTGCTATGTGTGGCTGAGACACATAGCCTCATTGAGGCTGAGTTTCCTCCTTTGCAATCCAAGGATAACCCTGTATCATGATGCTGTGGTTGTTACTTATGGGGCAGTGAGGAGGCTGGCACTGTCACAAGGGAAGTGCTTATGCACTGTGGAAATGCCTCTTCCCTCCGCAACAGTCCTCACTGGAACTCTTTTCTGGTTTCCTGTCTGGCCATGGGGACTTGCGCTGAGTGGACAGGCCTCCCATGCCTGGTGCTGTGGCTTCCCCTGGTTTCCTCAGCACTGGCTCCACTGGCTCCCAAGCCTCCCTGCCCTTTGCCTTGGGTTCTTCCCTATGACAGCCTACTTGAACTTGGACTGAGGTCACCCCTGTCCCCTGGACACGTGTCCAGGGACTAGCTCCTCCCTGGGGCCTCCCACTGCCCACCATATAGTGATTCCCGGGGGAAGGTACCAGAAAAACTCACCGATCCAGATTTATACCTTGGTGGTATTCAGTATTATGCACATCTACACTTTTCCTGCCTGGCTTAGCCTCCCCTCACTCCTCCCAAGTCTCAAAAAGGAGATACATCTGCCTGCAAACTCCAACTCAAACTTGCCACTCAATAAATAAAAAACATTCTGTGAATGGGGCGTGGCAGGAATAGAAAGAAACAGAGCCTGTCATAGGTCAGGGAGGAGAAAGTCCATGAGAGAAGGCAGAGAGAAGGAAAGGGTAGGGGTGAGGTGTTGGGGGGAGGGAAGGAGGAGGGAGAAGAGGGAGGGATTAAGGAAAGAATGAGAGGAGAAAAGAACAGGCTGGAGATGTTTTCTATTTGTTCTTTTATTCTTAAATGCAGGAGAAGTTGCGGAACCTCACTCCCCCTTACAGATGCAATTCTAGTACACACATGGTGAGTTTACACAACAGCCTTTTCCATTTGTTCATCTCTTCCATATGTGGTTTGTGTTCTGGTTGTTTTCATATGTATGTATTTTATCTTCTCTGCGAAGGTGCACAGTACAGTCCTTTGTGTCAAAGTAAATGTTCAACAAATGCTTGGCAAATGCCCATCTGGGCTCACCTGCCTGCTGTGTCCTCTCCAACCCAGGGTCCCATCAGTGGCTCCTCTGACTATTTTTTGGGCCCAAAGTCCGCGATCCTATTATTTTTAAAGCATTGTTTTGTAGTCCTTATGTTTTTACAGTTCTGCTTCCACGTTTTAGCTCTGGTTTACATGACTTCACACCTGGATTCTTGCAATTCTCTCCTTATGGTTCTCTCTTCTGCTGCTCTCTGCACTGAAAAGCAGTTTGCTATCATAGGGCGTTCCTCTACCTAGGAACAGCCCCGGGTGCTCTCCAGGTAAGTTCAGCCTTGGCCTTGGCCGGGCATTCCAGGGTCTTCCCTCCTGTGTGCAGCACGTGTCCCCCGCTCTCCAGTGTGTGCGCTGCCTTCCCCAGAGAGTGTGGGCTCACTCTCCCCAGGGCACAGGGTGGGGGTGCTGCTCCCCGCCAGCCTCGGCGCGTGCCGCCTCCCCCGCCAGCCTCGACGCGTGCCGCCTCCCCCGCCAGCCTCCGCGTGTGCCGCCTCCCCCGCCAGGGTGTTTTCTGCCATCTATTCCACCTCTCCACACTTAGGGCTCCCCTAAGGTTCTCTTTCATCAGGAAACCTAGTGCTGTGATCTGAAAATCTCTGTCTCCCCTAAATTCATATATTGAAATTTATTTTTTTCCTTTTATTAAGTCGTATACACATAGATCATAAATACATTTATGCATTTGTGGGGTACAATGTGTTGATTTTTTATACAATTTGGAGTACTTACATCAAACTGGTCTAGCTTTTACTTCATTTACTTATTATGTTAAGACATTTATGTTCTATACTTGATAGATTTGACCTGTACTCTTGCAATATGCTCCATAGGTGTGGTCCCACCGTTTACCTTCCCTCTATCAAGCCTTCCCCCACCCCCCCATCCCCCTCCACTTCTCTCCTTCATCCTGGGCTGTAGTTGTGATCTATCTTTCATAAAAAAGTGTGAGTAATTATTAATTGGTTCCATGGAAGTACTGAGTACATTGGATACTTTTTCTTCTATTCTTGAGATACTTAATTAAGAAGAATTATTTATTAAGAAGAATATGTTCCAGCTCCATCCATGTCAACATAAAAGAGGAAAAGTCTCCATCTTTTTTGAATGTTGCATAGTATTCCATGGCATACATATACCACAATTTATTAATATGTTCAAATTTAAACACCAATGTGGTGGTGGTAGGAGCTGGAGCCTGCGGAAGGTGATTAGGTCATGAGGGTAGAGCCTCCATGAATGGGATTAGTGCCCTTATAAAAGAGTCCCCAGAGAGCTGCCTGACCCCTTCCGTGATGAGAGAAAATGGAGTGAGAAGGCACCATCTATGAACTGGGAAGTGGGAACCTTGTCAGACATCAAATCCGCCAGCAACTTTGGCCTTGGACTTGCTGGCCTCCAAAACTGGACTATATAAATGTTGTTTGTGGCACTCACTGCTCAGTTTCTGGCATTTTATTGTAGCAGTTTGAATGAGCTAGGATACCTAGTCCTTCCAGGCCACAGGATACTCTGATCTTGATGGCATCTGTTGTTTGCTTTGGGACTCAATCCATATTGTCACATTCAGTTATATCACGTGTACCCCATCATTCCAATGTAACTGTGGACCTCCCGTGAGCCGGGACCTGGCCGCCTTTCAGCACTCTGGGGAACCCCCATGGGGGGCAGAATGTTTGGTGCTGGGTTCAGAGGCGAGTGAGCGTACCGTTACTTCCACTGACCGTCCAGAGGTAGATCTTGGTCTCTGCCAGACCTAAGGGCAAGTTTTGCTCCAACATTTTCTGCAGCACCTTTGGTACTCACTTTCTTCATTGGTTAAATGAGGACATTACATATTAATAGATCATCAATATTATGTTCCTAGCTTTGTCCTTCACACCTGCAAAGTTGTCAGTAGATACTAGGTCCTTTCTCTTCTGATAACAGCTATTTTCACAGGTGGCTTCTACTATCACATATTCTCTGCTTCCTACCTACATGTGAAAGAAAGAGAGGCTCATAGAGAATCACAAGTTCGGGTCTTCCAGTTTTACTTGGAACACAGAGCACCTGCCCCCTACTCCCTGGCTGGACCACATGGAAGGTGGAATCTTTTGGTCAGCCATCTGTGGCACTGCATTGTCCCCACTCAGGTTGCAGATTGGTCTTGGATGGGCTTCTAGCTTCCTCCTTACTTTCCCAATGGCTTAGCTAGCGAGCGGGTGCTCACAGTAGGCCAGCCGTTGACACCTGCCGAGTTGATTAGATGGACAAGGCTTGTTGTTGTGACATGTTGAAGCCCCCAGGGAGCAGAGCATGTGTGATGTGTGTTGGGTGTGTTCAGACATCGTTGCTGAGAGGGAGGTGGCTGGGGGCTGCCTTTGCTTCTGTGCACACCATCTGGTTATGCCTTTCCTTTCTGCTGCTACCCCAGCCTCAGTCTCCTCCCATGTCCCTCTGTTCTAGCTCCATCCCAGGGCTGCCTCTAGGCAAAGAGTCTGCTCACAGTCCCTGTGTGACCCCTTCAGGGAGGGGAGGGGCCAGAGAGGAGTGTGCCCACACATGTGCATGGAAGGGAAGCAAAGAGTATGTGGGAACATGGAAGAAGGAGAGTGAGAAAGTGGGAGGGAGAATGGAAAGGAGGCAGAGAGGATGACAAAGGTAGGACAGAGGGGGGAGAGAGAAACAGAGTAAGGGCTGAGTGAGAAGGATGGGGGGAGAGGAAATCTGTGTGTGTGTGTGTGAGAGAGAGAGAGAGAGAGAGCACAGAGGGGGGAAAGAGGGAGAGAGAGGGCACTTTAACTGTACAATCAAGAACCTGCAGTCATTGGTTAGAATGATAAGGCCAAAAGGTAAGAGACTGAACCCAGGGCACAGCAGGAGCAGAACAGCAGACAGAGATGAGGCTCAAGTTCCCAGTGCAGTGGAAGAAGCATCTGGGTCGGAGGCATCTCTGGCTGGGGTCAGATTGGGGAGCACGGAGCCTCTTACCTTTGGGGTCCACGTTGGACACTTTGTTCTTTCCTCAGGACGGGATCTGGGATGAGTTCGTCTGCATGCTGCTCTGGGTCAGGTTGGAACAGGGGTCAGGGGTGTGCTGAAGTGGTCTCCTTGGAGGGATATTACCTGTATGACAAAGGGCCCGATCTCCAAATAACTGATACCCCACATTTTCCTCCAGAGCCTGGCTCTGCAGCTGCTCTCTCTGCAAATCTGTCCTGGGGAAGGGCTCTGGAGGCAGAATCTGTGTCAGAGGCTTTGCTGCTGCTGCCCCTGTTCCCCCTGAGAGGGGGAGCTGGCTGTGACGTTGGGCAGTGCCTCACTTGGTTATGAGCTGCTCATGAGCTAGGAGACTGCTTCTGTCAGCCTCTAAAGCTGGGCTGGAGGCTGGGACCAGGGGGCTGACGTCACTGAGAATAGCTTCCCTCCTTCAGAGCTTTGAAACTGCCATTTCTCAACAAAGCTCGATTCCCAGGAAATTCTCTGTTAATCCGAGGAGGGTGCTGATGGAGAGAGATTCTGCGGTTGTGTCTCTGGAAGCCAAAGGTAGACCTAATGTGGTTTTCTTGTGGGGAGAAGAGATGTGTGAGGTCACTTTTGTGTCCTTGCGAAAGGTTGGGATGAAGAAATTGACAAGTTAACAGGAAGGACCTGGAGTCCCAAGGTTGCAATGACATCCTGAACACCGAGGGCCCTGGCGTCCAGATTTGAGACTAAAAGCCACGTGGGCCACCAGGATGTCTGACAACCTGGTCAGTCCTCTTCTCCTGAACCTTCTGTGATTTCTGGGCTCACAAGGAAGCTTGCCCCATACCCCTTCCTGTCGGTCCTGGAGATATTTGAATAATGAATTCTGTTTAAGACCGAAAACCTCGAAGTTCCATCTGTAACAAGACTCGAAATAATTACAGATGATGATTGCCTGGTACATTCAGCCAGAAAAAACAGAACAGCTTTTGGCCGCCAGCAATTACAAGCAGCACCGGCTTCAGCACAGACAGAACTTTTAAATGAATACATGAATACATTGCTGAAGATCAGAAGGCCAGAGAGACTGTTCGAGCCGGGGTGGGAGGGTGGGGAATGAGTTGGCAAAAAATTAGTGACTTCACCCACTATGGGGTGTGTGTGTGGGGGGGAGAAGTGGAGAGAGGAGAGCAAAAAGCAAACAAAACAAAACAAAACAAAAAAACCCCAAAAAGAATTGACAAAGAATAGCATCTTAGGGGTATATTTCAGGACTTTCTCTGATTTGAACTCTTACCATGGGAGACAGTGAGATAAAGTAGTTTGGTTAGGAGTTAAAGGACATGGTGCTTCTCTTTTTGCGTGTGTAGGGGGGATAATACAAGCTTTGAAATCAGAATTGGGCTCAAACTCCAGTTTTGTTGCAGTTGTTATTTTGCTTGGCCAGTGTGCTCTGAACCTCAGTTTTCTCATTAGGTGTTCTTGTGGGGATTAGCTAGTATAACATCACTAAAGTGTTTTGCACTACTGTCTGGAACACAGCATCTTCTGCCTCTGTCCACGGACTCTCTTTCCACCTCTGACGGGCCCCCAGTCCTTTCATTTGCTTTACAGCATGTCTTCCACCCTTCTTCATGTTGGCTGAACCTATTTGATCTTACCCACTGATTTCGAGGAACCAGGGTATTCAAGACTCTCAAAAAATAGAGAGCTATAACAGAATACTACAGACTCGGTGATCTAAAATGAACTAAGTTCTGGAGGCTGCGAAGTTCAAGGTTGTGAGGCTGCATCTGAAGTCATTTGGTTAGGGACTTTGAAAAGGAAAGAACTTCTGAACCAAAATGGAGAGGCTAGAGCAATTGCTTTCTTACTTGCTCCTTCCTTAGACTCCTCATTTTGTGCAAATTTATTGTGATCTTCCTGCCTGATTCATACATCTGCTCCTGATTGCTAAATTCCACCCAGGGTTAGGAATGGAAGCCCAAAACTCTTGGGACTTTAACAACTAGAAGATGTGCTATCAAAGCGCTGGTGATCAGACCACTGGAGTGGAGATTTTCAACCTGATTTGAGGACTTTATAATTTTAGGACACTTCAGTTCCTCACTAGCTTCTGACTCAACCCTCCCACTCCCATCTGGGAGCTCAGGCAGGTTCGAAAGGCTGCTTCCTGTCCTCAGACACTGGAGCCATCTGGGTGGGAGTTCACAGGCCAGCCTCTGTGCAACCCTCTTGTACGATCCCTGGAATTATCTCAGCAAGTCCAGCCTACCTGTTTCTCCTCTACAAAGCAGCGTACTGACTTGCTGTCTGTCTCTGTCCACCCTTGTCTCCTGCTCTCTCATTTGTAAGCTTTTGCATGGAGCTCTGCTGTGCCCTGTAACTTCTTCCCTTTTCCTTCAAACAAGGGCATCTTCAAGAAGCTCTGTATTGCTCATTGTCTTCTCAAGGTCACCTGAGTAGTTGGGGATGAAGACTTCAGGGCATCTCTGAGATTTGGTTGGTTACCATGGCTTTGCTCTCAGAACCTTCTGAGATGTAAGGTTCAGCATATCTGAGAGATTCCAACCTTTTCTCTGTCTGCTTTTGGCCCGCCTCATTGCTCCTAGGTGCTTGACCCTAGTCAGGCAAGCATAGGGAGACATGGAGAAAATATGGATACCAGAGAAAGTAGATAGAATAATTTGCAGTGCAGTGTATGGAGAGAGCACCCAAGTGAGAGATCTCATGTGTGGGGATTGAATCTCTGGTCTAGAATTTGGGGTGCCTGACCTTGAGCAAGTCTCAGGCTCTTTATTTTTTGAGTAGTGTTACTATCAAGGTTGGACCTTATAAGTTAAAGTGCATGGAAGCGATGTCCCAGAGAGGATGCTCAGTAAATGGCACGTGCATCTCAGGTTTAGTCATCTAGATTCCCCTGCCATGAGGACACAGAGGGTTCACTTTATGCATTTGAGAATTTGGAAGAAAGGACTAGGGGGTTACCTTTGCTATAACAGAATATCACAGACTGGGTCTGCTATAACAGAGTATCACAGACTGGGTGATTTAAAATGAACAGCAATTTAATTGGCTCAGAGTTCTGGAGGCTGGGAAGTTCAAGGTTGTGAGGCTGCATCTGATGAGGGCCTTCTTGTTGTGTCATCACATGGCCAAGATAAAGAGGGAAGGTGGCCAAACTCTTTATTTTATAAGAAACCCACTTCCACAATAACAAACACACTACCTTGATAATGGCATTAATCTATTCATGAAGGCAGAGCCCTTATTGCAGGGGTCCTCAAACTATGTCCCGCAGGCCACATGTGGCCCGCCGGGTGTTTTTGCCGCAGGTGTCTGTCCTGCTTAGCAGTCGACTCATCCTGGGCAGCAGTGCACGTGTGTGGAATGTGCGATGCACTCTCGGACTCCCCTCCTTCTCTCTGTCTCTTGACTCCTCCTCTCAGTCTTGGGTGAGACTGAGGCTCTTGGTATGAGGAGTCACGAGCTTGCCTGTGCAGAGCTTGCTGCTGCCTGGGGACTGAGGTAAGAACAAGTTAGGAATTTTTTTTTTTTGAAGTTAGGAGGTCTATTTTTTATTTTTTGCAGTTAGTAGGATCTTTATTTGCAGTTAAAGGGGCCCTTTTTTTTTCTGAAGTTAGGAAGTCTTTTTTTTTTTGAAGATAGGGGGTACCTTTTTTATTCATTTTAAATATTGTATTTGCATTTTTTTTTTTTGCAGTATTTGGCCAGGGCTGGATTTGAACCCACCAACCCCAGTATATGGGGCCCGTGTCCTACTCCTTTCAGCCATAGGTGCCCCCCCGTTTTGTTTTTTTTTTTACTTCACAATAAGATATGTGCAGTGTGCATAGGAATTTGTTCATAGTATTTTTTTTTAAACTATAGTCCGGCCCTCAAATGGTCTGAGGGACAATGAACTAGCCCCTGTTTAAAAAGTTTGAGGACCCCTGCCTTTATAGCCTAGTCACTTCTTAAAGGTTAAAGATTAAGTTTCTAACACAAGAGCTTTGGGAGACAATTCAAACCCTACTATTTTTTTTTGCAGTTTTTGGCTGGGGCTGGGTTTGAACCCACCACTTCCAGCATATGGGGCCAGTGCCCTACTCCTTTGAGCTATAGGCATTGCCTCAAACCCTACTATTCCACCTCCAGAATTCCTCTCAAAATTTATATTCTTACATACAAAATACATTCATTTTATTTTAGTAGTCCCCTAAAGTCTCAACTTGTTCAAGCGTCAGTTCAAAAGTCCAAAGTCTAGAGTCTTATTTGAATCAGGTTATGGGTGAGACTCAAGGCACAATTCATCCTGAGGCAAATTTTCTTCCAGCTGTGAGCCTGTGAAATCAAAACAAGTATGTGATTCCAAAATACAGACATCCCCACTCCAAAAGGGAAAAATAAGCAATAAGAAAGACTCAAGTAAGCCCAAAACCCAATAGGGCAGACCATCTTAAGTAAGTCTTAGAGTTCAGAGTAAACTTTTCTTCTATGCGCCACCTCCTGGACATGCAGGACAGGTGTCAGGTGCCCAAGGACTTTGGCAGCACCACCCCATGGCTTTGCTGGGTTCAGCTTATGCAGCAGCTGTCAAGTGTGGGCCTCTCTTCTTTGCAGTCCTCCCAGACTGGTGATACATGCTGGTTCTGGGATGAGCTGGGCTGGGGTGGGGAAGGTAAGGGACACTCCCATTGTTCCATTAGTCAGTGTCCTAGTGGGGACTCTCTCTGGTGGCCAACCCTTGTGGCACATTTCTCCCTGGGCCCCCAGGCTGTTCAATATTTCCTTTGAAATCTAGGTGGAGGCTTCTATGGCCCCACAGCTTGTACATTCTGCATGCCTGCAGAATTAGCACCACACAGGCACTGCCATGGTTTACAGACTGTATGTTCCAGAGCAGTGGCCAGAGTAGTGTCTGGGCCTGCATGAGCCATGGCTGGGGAGACCAGGACGTGCTGTTTCAGAATATGAGGGTGGATACTTGAGGTGGCTCAGGGCAGTACAAGCTGAGGTCCTGCAGGCACATTTCTGGAGGACTTTGCCCTCAAAGTCCTAGATGTGAGGGGAACCCTCAAAGATCTCTGAAGTACCTTTGGGGTCTTTCTCCCACAGTCTCGATGAATAGATCTAGTTCCCTCCACCTGCTCCAATCTCCTTAGCAAGTAGTCATTTGGCTCCACCCTTGTTTTGCTCTCTTAAAGATATCTTTTCACTCTTCATATAGCTAGGCTGCAAATTTTTGAAAGTTCTTTCTGCTTTCCTTTTAGTTATAAATTTCATTTAAAAGCCATTTCTATCCCCCAGCATCTTATCATATGCAGTTAAAAGTAGCCATGCAGCTCCTTCAATATTTTGCTTAGAAATTTCTTCTGCCAAATATCTTAGTTTGTCACACTAAAATTCTGCCTTCCACAAAGCTCTAGGGCAGGAACACAATTCAGCAAAGTTCTCTGCCAATTTATGACGAGGATGACCTTTCCTCTAGTTTTCAATTCTTTTCTCTTTCTTTTCATTTGAAACCTCATTAGAATAGCCTTTACCATCCATATTTCTACCAACATGCTGATCATAATCACTTATATAGTCTCTAAGAAGATTCGGACTTTTCCTACAGTTATTTTCTTCTGGTGAAGTCTGAATCCTCATCCAAACTGCCCTTAATGCTCCGTTCAGAACAATATAGACTTTTTCTATCATTCACATCAAATCTGTTCTAGCCTCTACTCATTATCCAGTTCTAAATCTGCTTCTACATTCTCAGGTCTTTGTTATAGCCAACACCCCACTCCTGGTACCAACTTTCTGTCTTAATCCATTTTGTGCTATAATAACAGAATACCAAAGACTAAGTAGTTTATAAAGAATGGACATTTATTTTCTTAAGTTTTGGAGGCTAGAGAGTTCAAGTTCAAAGTGCTTGCATCTAGTGAGGGCCCTTTTGCTGTTATAATGTGACAGAAGGTATTGCATGAACAAGAAAGAGAAAGAAGGGGAGCAAACTCATCTATCTATAAGGAACCCATTGCCTCAACAATAGCATCAATTTATTCACAAGGGTAGGCCCTCATCATCTGATCACCTCTTAAAGGTCCCACCTCTCAATATTGTTTTATTGGGGATAAAATTTCCAGTGCACAAATTTTGGGGGCCAGGGGCAGAATGCTATGGTTTGAATGTGTATCTTCTCAAAAGACACTAGCTAACTTGGGTCTAGCTGATTGATCCCTTTTTAGATCAAATTTGGATATAAATACTTGAATGAAGATAAATTGTAATAATACTTTGTGATGCTTAAGAATTTGCTTCATTTCTCTAAACTTCTGATAATTTTTGTTTTAAAGAATTCTTACTGTTTAAAAAATTAGCTTGGCTCGGCACCTGTGGCTCAACGGGCTAAGGTGCCAGCCACGGACACCAGAGCTGGTGGGTTCAAATCCAGCCTGGGCCCGCCAAACAACAATGACAGCTGCAACCAAAAAATGGCCGGGCGTTGTGGCGGGTGCCTGCAGTCCCAGCTACTTGGAAGGCGAAGGCAGGAGACTCGCTTGAGCCCAGGAATTGGAGGTTGCTGTGAGCTTTGGATGCCACAGCACTCTATCCAGGGTAACAGCTTGAGGCTCTGTCTCAAAAGAAAATAAATAAATAAATAAGCTTGACTTCATCTGTTTTTATCCCTTTAAATTTTACTATCTTGAATTATTTATCTGTATCTACCAACATACCCATTCTTTAGCTGAATTTGAGTTTCTTTGAGAGCTTGTTGTGTTTAGATATTCCACAACATTAATTGATTATTAGATAATAATTTTAGAATTAACTCTGGGGCTATAAAGATGAATGGTACATGATCCCTATGCTCCTAAAACCCAGTTGGTGGGGGAGGAAAGAGAGAGGAGAGAGACTGACTGAGAGACTACTAAATAAAATAAAACTGGCTTCTACTTTTTCTTGTTCCAATCTCCCATATGGTATGTGAATTTTACAGTAAATACTTATGAATTGACTGATAAATAAGTCTAATTCCCTCATGGCAGCAAGTAGTGTTATGAATTTTAAGTGGAATTAGTAATTGGTAGAAGATTTTTGGTTGAACTTGGCTGTGTGAATGCTTGGTTTTCTCTTGACTCCACCCCTAATGCCCACTAAAATGACAGTATAGGATTTGTTAAAAAAAATTAATAAATACATGAAGAGATGAAGAAAAGAGGCAATAGCACATAAAAATGACCATAAATATTAGGAACTAGAAAGCAGATGACTGGTAGGTGACTATGTTAAAATAGACAAGCCAAGCTTAAGTGTGTGTATGTGGGCATTATAAAGCAAATAAAAGGCAAGCTGAAAAGTCTTCATCCTTGGGTTTGGATGCGCTAGGTACCCTGTGGCTAAAAAGAGAAAGTCTGATTGCCAAAAAGAACTGGAACCCAGATTACCCCTCACATCCTGTGTAGCTTTGTGCCTGCTCTACCTCTAGCCACAGAAACTTGGAGGTTTGCAGCTTATACAGAGGAGGAGAGGTGAGACATTGTTCTGAAAATAAAGGACTAAGTGAATGTTTGTGTACTTCTGGCAGTTAGACTTCCAGCCCCCCTTTCTTATCCTACTTTCCAAACCAGGCAACTGATTCTCCTCCTACACAGGAGATTGGATCATTTCTTTCTGAAAAAATAACTGACTGGCATATAATAAAACATTTTCAGATACTGAGCCTTGCCTGATCAAAGTTAAGTCCACTGACTTTACAGTCTGCAGTGACGTCTACTATCTATATAGGCTTAGCAGGCAGTACAGGCTAGGTTATGCTTCAGTAACAAACAAGCCATTAATCTTGTTGACTTGTACCAAAGAACTTTTATTTCTCACTTGAATTACATGTCATCATTGGTTGGCAAGGGGTTCTGCTCCATGTCATGCTCATCCAGAGGCTTAAGTTAATACAGCAGCTACTATCAGGCACCCATTATCTGCTATCATTATGGCAGAAGGAAACTGTGATGAATCATGCACAGATTTTCTGAAAAAAATTATTTATTCATTTATGTATTTTATTTATTTTTCTTTTTTATTGGGACAGAATCTCACTTTGTCACCCTCTGTAGAGCGCTATGGTGTTATGGCTCACAGCAACCTCCTGCTCTTGGGCTCAAACAAATCTCTTGTCTCAGCCTCCCAAGTAGGTGGGACTACGGGCACTGGCCACAATGTCTATTTTTTTTTTTTTGTTCTTGTTGTTTGTTTGTTTAACAGGTCTGGGTTGGGTTCAAACCTACCAACCTCAGTGCATGTGGCCAGCACCCTAACCTTTGGGCTATGGACATCCCCTATTTATTCATTTAGTTATCAATTTTTTTTGAAATTGACAAAATTTTTTGTACTTATGGTATATATAAAATGATGTTTTAGAATATGTATGCATGGTTGAATGGCTAAATAAGACTAATTAACATATGTTTTCTCTCATATACTTATTTATTTATTTTTTTTAGAGACAGAGTCTCATTTTATTGCCCTTAGTAGAGTACCGTGGCATTATAGTTCACAGCAACCTCCAATTCCAGGGCGTGGGTGATTTTCTTGCCTTAGCCTCCCAAGTAGCTGGGGCTACAGGTGCCCACCACAACGCCTGGCTGTTTTTGTTGCAGTTTGGCCAGGGCTGGGTTTGAACCAGCCACCTTTGGTATATGGGCCAGTGCCCTACCCACTGAACCACAGGTGCCACCCTCACTCACACTTTTTTATCAGTAAGAACACAAAATTTACTGTCTGAGTGATTTTCAAGTATACAGCAAATGGTTATCATCTATAGTCATCAACAGTACAATAGCGCTCTTGAACTTATTCCTCATGTCTAGCTGAAAGTTTGTATCCTTTGACCGATATCTACCCATTTCTCCCATTTATTCTTTACATAAGTGAGATTATGGAGTATTTGTTTTTCTGTTCCTGGCTTATTTCATTTAACAAAATATCTCCCAAGTTCCTTCATGTTGTCACAAAGGATGGGATTTCTTTCTTTTTAAAGGCTGAATACTACTCCATTGTGAATATAGATCACATTTTCTTTATCCACTTATCCCTTGATGGACACTTAGGCTGATTCCATATCTTGGCTATCGTGAATAATGCTACAATCAACTTGGGAGCACAGATTATCTCCTTAACATACTGATTTTGTTTCCTTTGGATATATACCCAGAAGTGGGATTGCTGGATCATATGGTAGTTCTATTTTTAATTTTTTGAGGAACCTCCATCCTGTTTTCCATAATGACTGTACAAATTTACATCCCCATCAACAGTCTTAAAGTTCCCCATGGAAGTGACACAGATCATTCCCACACACTTTTCATTGGCGAAAGTGGGTCAGATGGCCATGTCTGACTTTAAAGGTGGCAAGGGAGTAAGATTTTTTACCCTGTGCCCAGAAGGAGAGGAACTGGGATATTTGTGAAGAACTTGGCAGCAGCCTTCCCATTTGGTCACTCAATATTCCATTTACTCTACTTCCCACGTGCATGCATACTTATCTCTCCCTAAGGTAGGTTGTGCTACTGCCTCATCTAGGAATGGCATCAAACCCAACCTCTAGAGGGGTTGTGCATGACACCTGACGCTTTAGTCTTTGCTCAGCAGCCTCCATTTTAGTGCTCCTAGCAATCTGGTTACCCAGGAAGTAAACACCCTCATCACTGCAGCCAATAAGAAGCCAAATAGCAAAATAATAAGTTCTTTTCCTCCTCTCCACACTCTCAATATATAATCCAGGGACAAGGACAGGGAAACTCAAATAACCTCCTGTTCAGAAAGGGAGGGAGGAGAGTCACGCAGTGGCTAGTGGTGACTCCTACAGGACGGCCATGCTCAGCACCCTCTGACCTAACACCGGACAGTATTCCCTCCCTTGTGGCTTGATTCCTTTTCCGAAACTTGTTCCCATTGTTTTCTCTGGTCTCTTGGTCTGCTTTATTCAGGACTCTTTCTTTCCCGCCATCCTCCCTTGCCTTGTCTGAGGCTGGCATTGGGGAATGTGCCTTCCTCTGGAGTAGAGCAAGTTTCTTAGCTTATTCCTGCTCACAATCATTTTAAGTTTTGTAAAAGTCACAGTCCATCTTACAATGTTTAATGATATAAACATATCAAAAATTCAGTTAGCTTATTATCTATTTGTTATAATTAGTCCCATGTACTAATAGCTATACACAGATTTTTTTTTAAATAGAAAACCTCTCTAAATTTTATATATATTTTTATTTTCTCCTCCCATGCTTCTTTACCTCTCAGTTTAATTACAGGTATTCTGGAAAAACCTGAACGGAACAGCTATAACTTTAGCTTCTTCTCTGAACCATTTTTCCTTCCCTCCCCTTCCATTTCCTTTCCCTTCTCTTCTCTTCCCTTTTTTTCAGGGTAACAAAGAGAGATTTTATTTAGGAAGAGCAAAGAGAAAGTTTAGAGCTCTTCCAAAGACAGTTGGAAGTGGGTCCCTCTCTCTCATAAAGGAGCAGAGGTGAGAGAGACAGAGGAAGGTGTGCAGGGACATTACGTTAAATACTCTGTTTGAAATTGGTTGCAAGCCTGTCATTGGCTTCTCTGTGCCTCTAGGCAGTATTGCCCTTTTCTATTGGTTATTGATTATCTCTTTCTATTGGTCATTGGTTACATAGGTTATTTTATATCCATATTCTTATGAGACTTCCTGATTCAGCAAGCCAGGTTCCTGCCCCCACCCCTGCCCCAGCCCCTTTCTTAGTGCCCCCTTCTCAAAACCCACCATATGGTCCTAAAATCTTTTTTCTTTTTTTTTTATTGTTGGGGATTCATTGAGGGTACAAAAAAACCAGGTTACACTGATTGTATTTATTAGGTAAAGGCCCTCTTATAATTGTGTTTTGCTCCCAAAAGGTGGTCCTAAAATCTTCTTTTTTTTTTTTTTTTTTTGAGACAGAGCCTCAAGCTTTCACCCTGGATAGAGTGCTGTGGCATCACAGCTCACAGCAACCTCCAATTCCTGGGCTCAGGCGAGTCTCTTGCCTCTGCCTCCCAAGTAGCTGGGACTGCAGGCACCTGCCACAATGCCCGGCCACTTTTTGGTTGCAGCTGTCATTGTTGTTTGGCTGGCCCAGGCTGGATTCGAACCCACCAGCTCAGGTGTACGTGGCTGGCGCCTTAGCCTGCTGAGCCATAGGAGCTGAGCCAGTGGCCCTAAAATCTTAAAAGGAAATGGACGATGACCTTAAAGACACCTACCTTGAGAATATCTGACTTAAAGAAACCTTTCTTTTTATATTAGTTCATTAAGCCTACAATTATAATTATCCTTTTCTTAATGTTTGGACCCTGTTCAACCTCATTATTAAGTTTGTGTCTTCCAGGCTCTAACAGTTCCACGATGAGTCATGTTTCTTATTTGAAAGAATTTTATGAATTCTGTGTCTCTTTTATTCTTTTAATGGACATTTTAGTCCATTCAGAAGTTTTAGCAATGGGCACAATGGCCATGCTTTTTGATTTCTTACTTTGTGATTAATTTATACTCATAATTTGATATTTTTTTCTCTTAGGCCATCTGTTCTTTTTTTCACCCCCTCTTTTTATTTAGGCATGAGAAGCAGATTCTTCTTCCAACCATGAAAATAACCGGTTCCTTTACATGATTGCTTGGATATTCACAACTTCTTTTCTAAGCCCGTCCCTATTTTTTATATTTAGCTTTATGCCAAATGCACCTAATACCAACAAAAGCACACTTCCAATATTCTGGTTTTCTAGAGCTACAAGTTTATTTGATTTTTGTAATACTTAGAGTTCTCTAGAGAATTACAACCATAAGGATTGTTTATTTATTTATTTACTATAGGGGATTGGTCCACATGAATATGAAGGCTGGGAAGTCCTGACCTAGGAGAGCCAAAGTTTCAGTTCCAGCTTGAGTACAAAGACCTGAGAAGCAGGAGAGATGGTGGTATAAGTTCCTGTCCACTTCAAGTCTAGGGCTAGCTAGATGCCCTAGCTCAAATATAGCCAGGCAGAGAATAAGAATTCTCTCTTACTCAGCACTCTGTTCTACTCTCTATTGGATGAGGCCTCCCACACTGGGGAGGGTAATTTGCTTTATTCCATTAACAGATTCAAATGTTAGTCTTATCTAGAAACACCTTCACAGGCACACCCAGAATTAATGTTTAAGCAAAAATCTGGGCACCCTGTGGCTCAGTCAAGTTGACACATAATATTAATCATTACAGTTATAACAGGTTTCCTAAGGTATTACTGATGAAAGTTTTTCAAAATGTTTCCCATTGCCCAACATGGTTTGCTGTTTCTCTGACTCCTGATAAGTGTTCTTGGAGCCCACAGATGAACCAAAAAGCCAATGGCACAAATTTTAGTGGTCTGATGTGAGAGCCCTCCACTTCTGTGTGTCAATTTCTATATTTCAGGATACTAAATGTTGTGTTGTAGCAACAAACAATTCCAAAATCTCAGTGGTTTATTTCTCACTTGTCATTACTGTCCCTTAAGGGGTCTTTCCTGAGTCATTCTGGTGTTAAGACAAATACTGATTAGCTCCATCTGGAGGCCACTATAGCCACAGCAAAATGCCACTGGTCAAAATAAGTCCCATAGCCACAACTCACAACTGACTTCAGTGACCACAAATCCTACAATGTGCCTGGAAGGAGGAGAACCCAAATATGTGATATGCATGCATTACCTGAATGATCACCAGAGTGAAGCTCATGCACGCAAAGGTTTGAATGAGCTTTTTCATGGCTTTGTCCTGTAAATGGGGAGCTGAGGATCATCCATGCTATCATTTGAATGTGTTGCCCAAAAAGCATGTGTGGAAAACATGATTCTCAATGCAATAGTGTTGGGAAATTGGGGGGAGGTCTAATGAAAGGTGATTAGATCATCAGAACTCTGCCCTCATGAATGTATTAATGTGATTACCATGGGACTGGGTTTTTTGTCACAAGATTACTTTCCTTATAAAATGGCAATTTTGTGAAATTTACTAGGTATAGAATGTAAATGTCTTAACACAATAACTAAGAAAATGCCGTGAAGGCTATGTTAATCAGTTTGATGAAAACATTTCAAGTTGTATATAAAACCAGCACATTGTACCCATGATTGCATTAATGTACACAGCTATGATTTAATACAAAAAGGAAAAAAAGAAAAAAAAAGGGTGATTTCAACCTCTATTTGTGTCTCCTGCACTCTCTTTCTCTTTCTGCCTTCCATCATGGGATGACATAGCAAGAAGGCCCTTGCCAGATGCTGGCCCCTCCGTCTTGGACTTCCCGGCCTTTAGAGCCATAAGCCAAATAAATTTATGTTCATTATATTAATAAAGTATTGAATCTATGGTATTATGGACTAAGACAGACACTTGATGAAAACTCTAATTTGAAAACCAGAGACCAACACAAACAAAAGTTTATAAAAGGAACTAAGAGAAAAGAAACTATGGAGGGAACAGAAGAAAACATAAAAAGTAATTATCCAATTAATATCAGGATAAAAATGTTGCATCCATTGGCAGTGTATAGTGGCTCACACCTGTAATCCAGCACTCTGGGAGGATGAGGTGGTAGATTGCTTGAGCTCATTAGTTTAAGACCAGCCTGAGCAAGAGTGAGACTCCATCTCTAAAAAGTAGTCAGTTGTGGTGGGTGCCTGTTATCCTAGTTATTTGGGAGGCTGAGGCAAGAGGATCACTTGAGCCCAAGAGTTTGAGCTATGATACTCTGCTGAGGCAACAAATTGAGACTCTTAAAAAAAGAAATCACATCCTTGAAAGAACGTTAGGATGTTATGAAAAGGAACAATCAAAACACAAGAGAGGCTGGGCATGGTGATTCACACCTATAATTCTAGCACTCTGGGAGGCTGAGGTGGATGGATTGCCTGTGCTCACTAGTTGGAGACCAGCCTGAACCAGAGTCTGACCCCATCTCTAAAAATAGCTGAACATTGTGGCAGACACCTGTAGTCTCAGCTACTTGGGAGGCTGAGGCAAGAGAATTGCTTAAGCACAGGAGTTTGAGGTTGCTGTGACCTGTGACTCCATGGCCCTATATCAAGAGTGACAAAGTGAGACTCTGTCTCAAAAAAAAAAAAGAGAGAGAGAAAAAAGACAAGGAACAGCCCTTAACAATTGAGTGTAGGATAAAAGAAATTTTAAAATTCAATGGAGAAGGTTGAAGGAAAAGTTGATAAAACCAAACAAATCATCCAGTCGGTTAGTTACAGAGATGTAGATCCATTAGGAAAAGCGTGTCCTTCAGTTAACAGGAGTTTCACAGAGAAGAGACCAGGAAAAGAGAGACGGTATACTGTTTGAAGAAACGTCTTCAGGAATATCCTGGAATAGAGGCAATGAATTATATTCCCATTCGGAAGGTGAGAACAACTGCCCAATAAAATGAAGGCAAAATGATCTCCCTCAAAGATCTCCATCGCGGTGTTTACCCCAGACCCAGGGAAGAGGAGAAGTCCTACAAATTCCTCTGCAGCTGTGACACATGAGTTGGCCAAGTGCCGGGGATCAGAACAGTGCCGGTCTTGGTAACAGCAGCTCTGAAGCTAGAATCATATCTGATGCTAAGCACCCGGGGTCCCGGGGAACTTTAGGGGGGAAGAGGAAGGAATTCTCCATAAGGAAGTGGCCCAGAAAGCCAGCAGCCCCGTTGGGTGCTGAGGGCAGCTGTGCCCGGAGAGCAGGATGGAATACGGAGGAGCAGGAGTGAGGCCTGTTGATGCCACAGACCTTGTGTCTTTTAAATGATGTGTGGGTTTGACTTTGGGAAAATAAAACCCCGAATTTGAAAGCATTTCTGTGTGGTGGTGGAATGAGAGATTGAAAAAAATGTGAGATTGGTTTCTGATTCTGATCACTAACTCATTGTGGGGCCTTGGTCAAGTCATTCTGCTGCTTCTGCAAATAAGTTCTTGTTTTATCATTTTCAAAGTGAGGCCATAGGCCTACAGGCCTTTGTTAGAGCCTCTCTGGCCCTTACTTTCTGGAGGGGACCCTACAGCGCACTAGTGCCCAATCACCTTAACCCGAGTGGCCTCGGATCCTGGATTGTGGGGACTTGCCCTCTGCTTTGACGCTGATGGGGCCGTTGTGTGCACCAGATTCCATCTCCTTTGAAAGAAAAGACCAGGCCAGGCCAAAGGGTGAGGGCCTGAAAACAAGGCCAAGTGCTGATCTATGAGCGTGAGAAGATGGCTGGTTTATTTCGATGCTTTTCATCCTGTATCAGGGACCCCTCAGAAGCTCCCTGCTGTGTAATGGGACTGGCTAGAAGCTGATCTGGCAGCTCGTTAACACTCAATTAAAGTTCTTCTCTACACTATGGCATTAACTTTTTAAAAATTTATACATGCAATTGAAGGAATTAAAGTGCAACTGTGGTTTTCAAAGCGGCTTATGTGAGGGAGGCTGCGAAATTGTTCTCATCTGCCCAGTCTTTGGTTTTCAAATTTATATGTGCAATTGAGTTGGAAATTAAAGTGCAGTTTTAAGGTGGGTGTGAGTGTCTTACATGACATAACATTAACCGTTTTAAATTTATAAATGTAATTAAAGTGGGATGAATTTGGAATTAAAGAATACACAACAGAAAAAAAATGCTCTTGCATGGGGATCTGCTGGGTGATTTTTCCTTCTTTCTATAATCTAAATTCTTGGTGTATGTGAAGTCATCAAAGTCTTAACTCCTATAGAATGGTGAGCTAGGGTTTTCCATGCTTGTGGCAGGGAGACCATCCTATTTGACACCACCACCCCCCCCGCCACTCTTCCCCATGCTAAATGTCAGGGGTCTACTTCCCAAAGGATTGTGGAGATTGTACACAGGGTACTGTTGTCATTTTAAGATTCATTAAGTCCTGATAAGGTTAATAGACCTGAGTGACATTAAGGTAGAAAAGCAGAGGTTACATTCTGGTTCCTGGAGTTATGTATAAACTGGTTTTTTGGGATTAAGGGATAAATCCTTGCAGGGTGCTCCTCTGACATTGTCAGAAAAGTCTTTAAATGTTTTCTCCTTCTGACTTAGACTGGTTCTTTTGAGCCACTGTCTCTTCTGGCCATGAGGTTAGGACATGGCGAAGCATCCGGACCAGCCCGTAGCTCTGGAAAGTCCCAGGGTGGAGGAGCAGACACTTTGCTCCACACTGGGGCAGGCTCCATTCCACATGCCTCCTCTTCCTTGCCTGCTGAGGCTCCTGCAAGGCTGCGACCTGTCTGTGTCTTCTTGTCACCCCACCCTCATGGCCACTGGCCCAGAGCAGTGCCTAGCACAGCAGCAGGATCATGAGTGACTTTGGTGGCAGTGCTCTGCCAGATTCCTAGCCTTCCTAGCTTTTTCAGGCCTGGCATGAGCTGCCCCACCTTGGAGTCACTGTCTTCACTTCTTAGGCAAGGGAGAGAGGTGGTCCATCTCCTGTGTCTGTGATCTAAGCCTGTTACAATTCATCCTTGTCATTTCCAGAAGTCTTTGACTCAAGTCCCCTTTCTCCTCCCCCCCCTAATTCATTTGCATGCTCATTGAGGCGAAAAATTACATGATTTCCAGATTGCCCTGAGTCCTGTTTCTGGCCCTGGGCCTACTTAGCAGGGCCGTCACTTCGCAATTAAGCTTAGACTCACCGTCCTATTTAATGCTGGGGCTGCTCCAATGTGACAACTCTCAGGGTCCACCAGCCTTGCTGCTCTACTGCCCTGGGGCCTCTCTGTCCCATCCAGAGTTGTCTGAATAGCATATATGCCCCTCCTAGGGTAGGTCCAAGGAAAACCCCCAGGTAACCACACAATGGATCCTAGTAAATAATGACTGAAAAAGTGCCTAGTGGATCAATTCATTGAAAAGAATTCCATTAAAAAAATTCAGAAGAAGAAGTTAGGCCTTAATCTTTGGCAAGCAAGTCGGACTTGCTATTAAAGACAAAACAAGATGAATTCATTGACTGCGTTATCCTGAGCCTCAGGTCTGCAGAGATTTGCAGGAACTTCCAAAAATACATAGAAGACAACAGTCTTGACAGTGAAGAATTTAGAGCAGAAAGATAAATGAGAAAAAAACAAAGCCTTTATTTTCCTTGAAAAAGACAAAAAGTATTATAATTGATGGCTAAGAGAAATACAAATAGAGATATCTACTAGCACAGGTGGGCAGGGCTGTGCCGACTCTGGGACCCTCAGGCTTATGTTGTCTGGGTGGATAATGTTTGCTTTGGCCACTACGAAATACGGAGCCACGTTTGCAGCTGACTTCTAACTCCTAGGTGGGTTCATTTTATATGCATTCCTGTGAATCTCTCTTCCCTGGGCTTTATATTCTCTCATCTATCTATTCTCTTTGCCTCTGGTTTCTCAATTATTTCAGTGTTCCTGCAAATCTTTGGTGGCTTGAGGCACAAAGTAAATAGTCAAAGAGTTAGAAATTATTACAGGATTTACTCAGAGGATGAGAGAAGCCACTTATTGCAAATCTTCCTAAATTAACCTAAGTGAAGGGAAAGCCGGAATGAGTTGTTTGATTTCGCGGACATCATTTGTGACGATGCTCATTTATTTTGCAATATACCTGGTGAAAACTGACTACATACCGCTCGTTTGGAGTATTCGTGCAGAGATCCCGGTGATAGCGAGACAGGCAGGGTCCTTGTTTCTTCGGGACCTTAGTTTCCAGGCAGAGGAAGTTGAAGAGATGTCTTTCCAGACAATGGGGAGATGGTGACAGCGACATTGCCTGGAAACACATGGGTATTCAGTCTTACCCACTCCAGCGGGTAAGTGATCCTGCTGAAAATGAGTCTGGTCTTAGGGATCAAGAGAACTTGATTTCGTGAACTGTTCCTTGAAATGCAATGAAGTGTTCACACAAATGCCTCCTGAAGGGTGAGAAAGCTCTGAACAGGAGAGAGCAGGGAAGCAGCGCACACTGAGCTTCCCAGCACTGGTGTGAGCTGGTGTGGTGCCCGTCACTGGACCAGCACCTGCTGCCCTCCAGGAGGCCCCCTCTCTTCTCGGACCACACTTGGAGCTCACCCAGATCTACCATGCAGGTGGTCCCCCCCGTGCCAATCCCTCGACAACCAGCAACACTTTACAGGGAATGGATGATAAACATACAAGCGTAACAGCTGGAGAAAATGATTTAGAGGGTGCTATGTAGTACGGAGGAAAGTGAAATGGAAGCGTGGCAGAGGGTGGCAGGGTGGTCAGAGAGATGCTCTTAGAAAACACTGTGCTAGGCAGAAGAAACAGCTGAGGTCCTGTGATGCAAACGCCCTGGACAGCTTACGGGACAGAGAGAAGCAAGGTGAGTGTGGAGAAGCAAGGTTGTTGATGCACTTAGGGGATCTTGCGGGGGCCACATCAGGAAGCACTGTGGGAAGAAGTTATCCAAGTGCAATGTGAAGCTGTGGAGGATTTGAAACAGGAGAATGATCTGATTTCTGCTTTAGGGAGTTCTCTGATCCTTTACTGAGAATGGATTAGAGGGAAGGAGGATGGGGGTCAGAACAGAAGCAGAGAGACCAGTTCAAAGCTCTCTCTGCAGCCAGGGAGACAGCAATGTTGTGTGGTGATAGCCAACATGTATGGCCACATCCTAGCCGGCTGTGCATGGATATTTCCCCCCACCCCGTCACCCTTACTGATCACGCTCATTGGGCCTATCGACCTTATTTTATGATAAGGTTCTTAGAGCCCAACCCATGCTACATACTTTAACAAGTAGCTTAGTGGATTTCCATCCCGTAACTTTTTTCCCTAAGCCAGATTATCTGTCAAGGACCAGTGATGATGCTTACATCTGGGACTGCTTGTTAAGTTATAGACTCAGGAGAAAGGTGTGGTTAGTGTGGGAATAAGAGTGTGTGTGTGTTAAAGATCAAGGTCAGGTCAATCTCAAATTGACTTTCAAAGGTTCAATTTTTTTTTTTGTTTGTTTTTGGTAGAGTGCCATGGAATCGCAGCTCACAGCAACCTCAAACTCTTGGCCTTAAGTGATTCTTTTGTCTCAACCTCCCAAGTAGCCAGGACCACAGGTGCCCACCACAACGCCTGGCTATTGTTGTTGTTGTCGTTGTTGTTTTTAGAAGGCCTGGGCCGGGTTCGAACCCACCTGCCCCAGTGTGTGTGACCAGCGCCCTAACCACTAAGCTATGAGAACTGAGCCCAAAGGTTCAATTTTTTTCTTGCACTTGGGAGGTGAGACACTGGTAATGGCTATCGTGGAAACATTCAGATACTCTTGGCAAGTCTTCCTGGACTTTGATTTCTATATTTATAAAATGACAATATTAATTTAAAATGCTTTCAGGTCTAATATGAACAAGCATCTACATTTCTAGACATAGACCTGAAGTGCCTTTGATAAAATTCCCCTTCATCCATAGAATTAGGACATGAATGATGGTTATGTACTCTTTGGAATGTTTTTGTCTCCCCAAAATTCATATGGTGAAATCCTCACCCCCAAGGTGATAGCATTGGGAGGTCGGGGCTTTGGGGAGTGATTAGGTCATGAAAGTGGAGCCCCCTGAAGTGACATTATACAAGAGGCCCACTAGAGAGACCCTGTCCCTTCTACCACTCAAGGAACAGTGAGGAGGCACCATCTAAGAACCAGGAAACAGGTCCTCACCAGACGCTCATCTGCCTGTGCCCTGCGCTAGGACTTCCCATTCTCCAGAACTGTAATAAATGAGTCTGTGAGTTATACATCTCCCAGTTCATGGTATTTTTTTTTTTTTTTTAGAGCAGCCCAGATAGACTAATACAATTCAAGTGTCTGCTGTTCCATATGTAAGTCAGGTTGGTTCCTCTGGGTAGTACAATTCCTCCACTAGCTTCTTTTTTTTTTTTTTGAGATAGAGCCTCAATCTGTTACCCTGGGTAGAGTGCCGCGGCATCACAGCTCAAGCAACCTCTAACTCTTGGGCTTCTTTATGCCATTTATTGGACCGGCGTACCTTTCTCCCCCATTTCCCCCCACATCAATGTAAAGGTAGGCTTCAGCCTAGACCAAATAACCAGGTAAGTGTGATATCGTATGACATGATTGGCTGCAGAGTGGAAGCTGCATCTGTGATGAGCCTGGGGGGTCCTAATCAGTGACAGATTCATTGTGTTGTCCCTTCTAGGCTGAAGCAACTTGAGGGCAGTGTCCTTGTTTCTGTATCTGGTACCACGTCTAGCTTACCTGCAGGTGCTTCATCCCTGTTTGTGGTTATCAGCGAGCCTGACAAATAATAGAATCCCTCCTGCCATCCAACATGTGGGAAGGTAATTGCTGCTTGGGCTGGTATCAATTCAGACCACACCACTGCAGCCCAGACAAGAACTCTGCCTTATCTCCAAGTCTCACAGCTCCTGGGAGCTGCAGGCCAATGTAATTTGCTGGTGCTTTTTAACTCAGCAGCAGTTTTTCAGCAAACACATCAAACCCTTAATGGGGTTTTTGAAAGTAAATCTCCTGTTTGAAGTGAGAAGAAAAAGAAATAAACAGTTATTATTCTATTTCTCTTCTTTACCTTTTAATTTGGGGAAGGGGGAGCTGAGTGGGGTGGCGGTGGGCAAAACGATTTCCCAAAGCAAATATGAGTTTGTTGGAGAATCAGCTTCATGCAGCCCCTGGTCTGCCTGGGAGCTGTGTGGATAAAATATTAAGTATCAGGGTAGCAGCAATGTGGTTGCCACGCACATAATCAGATGAGTAGTTAAAGGTCTGGCGTTCTTTAGGGAAACAAATGATTGATCAATCCAGCAAAAATAAATAACCTGGCTCTTTAGATCTATGTAGTGACTTTAAATTTTTAATAAATCCTTATGCATGTGAAGGATTTGTCCTCACCCCACTCATTGTCACCAGTGATTTTTGGATGAATTTATCAAATATGCTTTTTTAGGAACTTGTGATTCAGGCCATAGATGTAGGAAGCACCATTTAAAATTCTTATCCCATCCCTTTCTTGGCACCACAGGGCTCATCAGAGGCTGCAATCATATGCAGCCATTGGGGAGGCAGTGCTTTTTGGGGGACAGTGTTGGGGGTGGGGACCATCTGGGACATTGGCCCACATCACAGGCGACCATCGCAATGTCTGTGAGCAGCTGGGAAGCAGCCCACTGAACACAGAAGATGGCACAGCTCAGAAAAGTGGCTGGCTCCTGGCTGAGGGCTGTTTGTGGCATGCTCAGAGATGGGAACACAGGTGCTTCTCTGGGACCACCGTTGTCACACATCTGCCTTTGGTCACCTGGTGGCTGCAGACAAGTAACAATGGTCAGATGAAAACTAGTGAATGGCTGACTGATTGGGAAACATAGCAGCACATGGGCCTAATCCCCTTTACTTGGGAAATGTCAAGATTTGCAGTCTTCTTTGAAGACAGTACTGTGTTCAATTGAATCCAGAGGTACCAGAGGCTGCTTGATAGAGATCTCCAGGGAGGTGTTTGGTTTGGATTCATTGCAGGGACAAAGCGCAAAGCCGCAGAGACTTTTTATGCCCCTAAGTCATGTAGACAATGATGTTTGATAATAAATTATACCATTTATTAACGTCAATATATATTTACTAGGTGATTATTATGTATCAGGTCATGTTCTGACTTGGAGATAAGGTATGAGAGTTGTGGTTTTGGCCCCCCAAAGCTGTAGTTCTCTACCAGAACTCAGGTTACATCGACAGGGTGAGCCAGCGGATCTCATGACAGTTTATACAAGTACATTCTTAGCAAGGGGTAAAGAGTAGAATATTCATCTGGGAGAAATCTCTGTGATTATCTCCCAGAACTTCAGGAAAAGTGGGGAAAATAGGTGAAGACAACATTATTGGGAATTCACAGATCAGTAATTAAAGTTAGGACTAATGGAAGAAGCAGGCTTTGGTGGCAGAATCCACATTATTGCCTTTGTATAAGTGTGTCTGACACCAGGCTCAGCAAGTGCAAATCAGCTTGTGGTAGAGAGAGCAGATGGCGAGGTGGATCCCTCTTCTTGGGCCGTGCTCAACCCTGACAATGCAACAGATGGCACCTGGCAGCCACATGAGGTCAAGTTGGAGCACACGAAGGGCCTGCCCCGCTCATTCGTGTGGCCCGGGTTTCTTAATGCCTTGGAGGGGAAGAAATGGAAGAGTGTGTGGGGACTTGATCTTCTGGCAGTGATCTTTACATTCGATAGAATATAGGCTAGAGGGAGGGTCACAGAGACAGGGGAGGCAATGATGGCTTGCTTTCCTGGAGTGACAGCTGGCAGGCAGCTGTAGAGAGACAGTGTGTATGTGTTAACAGACACAGTGACTGGGTGTTTATTGAATTGCTGTGGATTTTCTAAAAGCAAAGCAAGCATACTAAATTGCTGCAAATTACCAAGGGCTTTCCTAATGTTCGATAAAAATACTGTGAACATTTAAGGACACAGGCTCGGCAAACGGTTCTGAATGTGGTTGCAGGGAAGCACTAGCATCAAGAACAAATACTCTGGCTCTTTGATACAAATCAATGGAGTGAGCAGAATGGGGACAGCACCAGAAGCTGGATATTGCAGATTGAGGTTGGCATCCCCTTTTTTCCCTAGTATTTGCTTCCATTCATTTGGAGCCTGTGCTTCCTTCCCCGGCCTCTGCCCGCCTTGCCTGTGCAGAGATGATTAGTTTGGTGCATTGTCTTATGAGATGTAGTGCACCTCAAACTCATTGTGGCGGCAAATCTTTCGCTTCCAAGATAAAAACAAGTGCAGGAGAATGGGCTACGTTTTTAATCTTCTTCCTTAATTAACCCCAGTCTCTCTTACCTTTCTCAGTGTTCTGAAGACCATCCATCTGCTGTCAGGAACAAGAATATCCAAGACCAGGGTCTAGAACAGCACCCATTTCCTGTTTAGCAGTTAAATTCTTCCACATCCCCCACCTGGTTTCTGCGCTCTCAACCTGATTCTTTTCTATCCTTGAGGTTTTGCAGTTTTCCTTTCTGACTTAAGTCTTATTCTTTGGATAGAAATAAACCATAACATTTTGTCCAAAGGGAAAAAAAAAAATCACTGGATTTGGAGGCTTTTGGCCAACCAGCAGCTTTGTAATGAGAAGCAGAGGAGAGTGGGAATCTGAATTAAATTACACCTCAGCTTAAAAAAAAAAAATCAAAGGACTAACTGTTTAGAGGCCAAATGCACTTTGGGTTAAATCAGTTCAAAGCATCAGAAAAATCATTAGAAATATTTGAAGAGCACAGCAGGTGGCTCGGTTTGCATTTCGTAACCTGTGTCATTTGATGTTCTGATTCCTCAAGGAAGCATGAGGAATTTCACTGCCTTTCAGCAATTAAATTGCGTTCAGGAATTCTACACTAGCCTTGGTGGTTTGCAACAAAATTTCTAGGAATACGGAGGTCTGACAATTAAGTTTGTGAACTCATCCTGGAAAAAGTGCTACCTACCTCATTGCTGAATATCACTACGGCCACCTTCAAAGTGGGAAGCTGTGCACTGACACCAGCACACAGTCCACCTTTCGGAGGAATTTTGCCACTCTTTTTCTGGACTGGCCATCAGAACTGTCATCATTTTACCCTTGATGTCCTGAATGTCATCAGAATGTCTTCCTTTCAAATTTCCTTTATCTTCACATAAAGAAAAAAAACATCCCTGGGAGCCAGATCAGGTGAGTAGGGAGGGTACTTCAAGACAGTTATTTGCCATGTGAGTGGATGCACTGTCGTGATGCAAGAGTTGTGAGTTGTTGCCAAGATTTTCCTGCTTCCTTATCAATGTTTACTTGATCTGCTATTCTTCTCATAGCCAAGGATTTTGATGCACAAGTCAACAAATTTTTGCAATGTTTTTGTCATTTCTGCTCGTTACTGGCCACTCTGACACCTCTTCACCAGTGACACTTTCTCTTCCCTCAGAAAAACGTTGTCATTTTTCCTATGTAGGCATTATTCCTATAAAATTGGACTAACATGTTCCCAATTTCACTTCCACTCTTGCCAAGTTTTTTTTTTTTTTTTTTTTTTGAGGCAGAGCCTCAAGCTGTCGCCCTGGGTAGAGTGCCGTAGCATTACAGCTCACAGCAACCTCCAATTCCTGGGCTCAAGCGAGTCTCCTGCCTCCGCCTCCCAAGTAGCTGGGACTACAGGCGCCCGCCACAACGCCAGCTATTTTTATTTGGGTTGCAGCCGTCATTGTTGGTTGGCGGGCCCAGGCTGGATTTGAACCCACCAGCTCAGGTTTACATGGCTGGTGCCTTAGCCCGTTGAGCCACAGGCACCGAGCCCACTCTTGCCAAGTTTAACAAAAAATTTACGAATATTTGTTCACGAATACGACTAAGAGAGACTGGTATACCAAGGTTATGAAACTTAACCAAGTTGTTTGTACAGTGCTGCCAACATACGTGCACAGTGGTGAGTTCACAAACTTAATTGACAGATCTTGCAGCTGCTCTGCCTCCTGTCTATAAGTTGTGATGAATGAATACCATCATCTGTAAGTTCAGTGTGGTATTCTTTTGGCCATGATAGTATCTCATTAAAAACCAAACAGATAAGTAGAGTTTCCAAAAGATATATTTTGGAGTGCTTTAGTAGCATGCCTAGGCAAGGGAGCCAAAGGTATTGACGTTTCAATATAGCATAGGAAATTAGGAGAGAAGGTCCAGTACTTTTGTGTTAGAACCGATACTTTTTCATGAATCACAATACTGACTGGGGAAAAACTAACAGAGAATACAGCTGGTTCAAAGAGGGAGGGGACAAAAGAACAGGGAACAACTGCAAAGAAAGAGGAATCCACAGCACCTGCCATCTCTTGCCTGGCCACAGTCTATCAGCCCAGCTGTTGTAGGATGGACATTAGGGATGAGACAAATAGGATGTGACCCATGGGATAGGAATAGCAGATGTTTTCCCTCAAGAACAATTATTGAACAGTAATCACAGGCAGAGGCAGGCTCCTATCATGAGCAGATGGACTTTATTAGTGGCCTTATAAATTGGTGCTCTGAGACCCATCTGATGATCTTTAAGTCCTTTGCCAATATTCCTCCTCTCTTGTCTTCAGGTACAAAGGCCTGATCAACTGTCCTGGCTAAGCCCATTCTCCAGGTGGCCCTTGTGAAGGCTGGTTACTCTGGGTCGAGGAGGGGCTATGGGGATAAAAAAATGTAACTTTCCTCAGATGTGGTCTCAGTCAAGGAATAGGAAATCTGTGTTGCTTAATAGGTATGTTTGCAAAAGAGGTCATGGAATTAAACTATCATATATGTGACCTCTGTTTCTCTGGACGCCACTTCCTTCATCTATAAAGGTAGGAATTGGATTTTCTCTAAGATCTCTTAGGCTCTTTCCATCTCCCAAATTCTAGATTCAGTCTCTTATATTATGTATCAAATCATTTGAGGAAAAAAATAAAGGGAAGAGTACTGTGCAATCTTCTTTGCATAAAGGTCAGTGAGATAGGTATCCTTGGAAAAACCCACCCATCCAATCCATCCATCCATCCATTCATCCATCCATTGATTCATTGATACTTACAACGATCCTTCTATCAGTTCATTATTGAGCACTTATGATATACCTAAACCCATGATATTTTAAGCTCTGTTGACACTCTATCTATCCTCAGTCTTGGGCCAATTGCAAATTCTTACATATTTGCCAAATGAATGAAGTGTAACTACCTATTTTCCCAGATCAACAGGTTGAGAAGTGGTTCTGCTTCACTGTAGTCCATTTCCTCATTTCTTGGCAGTTGTACATATTTCAGCACTAAATAAATATTTGTTAAAGGAAGGAGAGAATCTGTGCAGCTGCAGTTGTTTGTGTTTATACATTTTGACCATATGCTTGTGTCTCATCTCCTTAGGCTGTATTGTAGAGTGGGTAGGGCATGACAGATCTGGAGTGGGGCGGTGCAAAATTCTTGCTCTCGCAAGCTGTGCACCTTGGAGAAATTATGTGGCCTTTCCTTTCTCATCTGCAAAGGGAGGCATCAGCTTTAGCCCCTTCCTGCTTTAAAGTGACTAGTTGGAGCATGACAATTATAGATGAAGGAACATCGGATACTCGTAAATGAATGATAGCTGTTATTATTTTAAAGGCAGAGACTTACCTTCTTCATCTCAATATTAAGGAAGGAGAGGTATATCCTTTGAATATTTAGTAAATGCTTTAATAATAAGAAGAAAATAGTTAGGAGATGTTTAGGTAATAAGCACTTATATAAGGGTTAATATGTGCCAAGGACTATTATACATGCTGTACAATTATTTGAAGAACAATTGCAACTAATTTAATTAACTCATTAAATTAACTAATCACCATAACAACTAAATGAGGTAGGAACTAGCATTGGTCCCACTTTATACAGCAAAAAGCCAGGATGAGGGGGCATGAAATCATCTCCCTGTGGCCACCCAGATAGCAAGGGGCCATTTGAAGCTAGGTGTTCAGGCACTAAGCCTGTGGTCTTAATGACTGTGCTATGATACAACTAACTTGACACTTGTGCAATATTCTTCGACGGTTAAAACAATATATAAACCCTGGTCCCTGCCACAAGGTTCTCACAGTCTAATTGGGCACATGAAATATTTAGAGAAGGAGAGAGTGGGCAATAAAGCCGCCCTGTGAGGTATAGATCACTGGAGAAGAGGAAAGCGCATAACAGGTCCTGTACTTTTATACTACACTTTATGCCTTCTAAGTGTTGTTACATCCATCATCCCAATTGTTCCCCATAATAGCTGTCATTATTTATGGAAGGCTTACTGTATGCCAGGCACTGGGCTGAGTGCTTTCCTTATATTATCTCAACCAAGCCTCACAAAAAACCTATTATACAGGTATCATTTCAGTTTTAGTGTCAAAAATCCAATTCAACTCATTCACATAAACAATAAGAGTAGGAGTTAAGATTGACTTCCAGCATGGCTGGTTCCAAGGACTCAAAAAATTCCATGGGCTTAGTCTCTCTCTTTCTCTCTCTCTATCTCAGCTCTACTTTCCTCTCTCTGTTGACTTCACTCTCAGACAAGTTCTTTCCTTAGAGTGGCCCCCAAAGCCCTGGGCCAATGTCATCTTACTGTGCATGGTCAGCCTTTCTAACAAATGCCCTGGAATTGGAATTGAGTTCTGTTCATGTGGTCTATGAACTGATCACTGTGGCTGCAGGGATGGAATAGATTGATCAGTGGGACCTGCTAGCCCTGAAACTCCTGGAAGGAATTGGCCTATCAGACCCAGAGGAAAGTGAAGAGCGTATTTCTAGGGCATGGGAGGATGGAGGACAGGCAGACACAAATGTAACAAAGTGTGCAATAGTGATTTTCTCCATTTTACGGATGGGGAAGCAGGTTGTAGAGGCTGTGAGCTTTGCACAGGGCCACACATCTGGAGACCAGCAGAGCAGGGCTCACAAGTGTTACTGATGGGAACGGTGAGGCACAGATTGGGTAAATGCCTTCTGGGATGTGTGTAGATGGAGGGATCAGGGCAGAGCCTTTTCCAGGGTGGCAGCAGATAAAGACATCCTGAAACAAACGTCTCCACTCATTTAGGGGTGCCAAACGGGGGAAAAATATCTGGACGATTATGCATTGCATCCTCCCTCAAAACCAGCAACTCAGACTTTAAACAATTGCTTCTGGTTGAAAACCCACATGATCTTTGAATCTGAAACAATCAGAAGGAGACAGAGTGGTTCCTGTTTGGTGGTTTCTTTTATAAGTTAGTTTTAAAAACATGGTTCTGGGTGGTGGCTCAGGCCCAGGAAGCTAGAGGCTTTGGCTGTGAGTTAGAGGCAGCAAGCTGGCTGGTGGGTGGGCCACCGCTGATTCCACAACACGCAGAGAGCATAGTGGCTCACGGGGCTTTGCACAGCTCATCCTTTGCATTTGGTTTTTGGGAAAAGCTGACACTGTTACGGACCAGTTTTTAAGAATGATCTCAGTGAGAAATTTTTATGTGGTGTTGTATAATGGAAAAGCATAGTAGAGTCAGACTAAGCTTGGTCTAAGTATTGGGTCTTCCATTATCAGCTATGTGGCCTCGGGGGGTGGGGTAGGTCTTAGCCCCTCTGTGGCCTTTTTCCTCTCTGTTAGATAGGATCTGTAGGGCTGGCTTCCTTAGGCAGGAGACAGGTGTCCTGAGGCTGAGGCCAGGGTTTTGGAAAAGGTCCCCTCATTGAAGACAGGGTTTTTTAGCTAAGAGAGAAAAAGGACAATGTGCCAGTGACAGAAGGGATGCTCCAGGGGCTGGCTTCTGAGTGAGCTCTCAGGCTCAGATGTGCAGGTGACTTGGCCCGGTAGAAGCCCTGGTCAGTGTAGGTAAAGGGCCCACCCTCCCCACACCTGCACTGACCATGTCCTCCCCGTGCTGTCCCCACAGGTGCTGAGCTGAGCCCCTGGATGGCAGGTAGCACAAGCCTGTGTATAGCTCAGTCAGACCTCGTGGCCTTTTACCCAAAGACCTGAACTCAAACCAGGCATGACAGAGAGACGATCCAGACATGACTGACCCAGGTCCAAGACCCTGTGCCTCCAGCTGGGGGAGAGTGAGCAAATCTCTCACACAGCCTATGCTTTCTTATACAGAACCCATCCGATACTGTTTGCAAGTGCTTACCTATTTGTACATGACTCAGGCTGATAATGTGAGTCTCTAGGATGCAAGGCCTCTGTTTCTCTTCTCTCCCCCAACAGCAGACTCGTCTTGGGAGCTATTTGTGGCCTATCCAATTATAACGAGCCCTCACCCCTCATCAGAGCGAGTTACTAACACAGGGCAGTGCAGCCTCCCTCTTCGTTCCAGGGAACACAGGGAGAGGAAGCCTGTCATGGTGCCCCGTCTTCTGCCCAGCTGCCCTCCCTCCCTGCCCACTCCTTCCTCCAGATCTTTCCCCAGTTGTCAGAATCTGGCCCCAGGGTGGGGGGATCTTTCCTTCCCTCCACTTACTCCTCATGCTCATCCTCTCCTGTGGGTGATTCTGTAAATGAAAATAAAACCTTAAGTCCCTTTGACAGCTGAAAGAATGGACTCCCTCTTAGCCAAGGGACCCCAGGAACACCTCCAACCTACGTTGCTGACCACGAGGAGAAGGGAGGTCAGGTCCCCTCCCTTTTGGATTTATTCTTTGTAACAACAGTATACACAATCATTACAGGCCTAAGTGCACAAAAAGCAAAGGTGAAACTAGACTGCAGGTCATCAGTTGAGTCTTGGTGTAAGCTCAGTGTCTTGCTCCGATTAAGGAACATCCTTATCTAAAAGCCATAGGCAAAGAAAGCTTCATTTCTTTAGTTGATTGCAAATCAAAGAATCTTCAAGTTCACCTATAACCTGTAAGCCTCCACGTCAAGATAGCTTACCTTTTCGGGCCAAACTGTTATATACTTTCTATGAATTGATTTATGATATTACATGTAATTCCTATCTCCCTAATATGCATAAAACCAAACTGTAATCAACCATAGCCAGGCCACTTGCTCAAGCCTTCTTGGGTGTGGCTCTCCAGGCTGTGGTGGCATGTATTTGGTTTAGAATAAACCTCTTTAAAATTATCTCACAGAGTTCGGGTTATTTTCCATTAACAGCTCTGACTGTGGGAAGGAGACTCAGCCACAGATCTTCCTCCACCATCTGCCCTGCCCACCCAGGCCTTGCATCCATATGGGGGAAAGGACATTTGGCATCTTTCATTTCTCAAGTAAGAAAGTTGTCCCTTTCCCTGACCCAAACTTCCCACTTGTACCTCGCCGTGACAGAGTAGTGGAAGTGAAATTCTTTAGCAGCCCCCACTCACCCCCGAGGCAGCCCCTGTGGCGCCAGCTCTGCTCTTTAGAGTGGACATGCTGCAACCAGGTCGAGGACCTGGGCCAGCTCTTGCTGTGACCCAGCCAGGCCCAGCCTCAGCTCCCTCGTCTGCAATGAGGAGCTACACAGGCAGAAAGGGGGATGGTGATGTACATTATGTTGTGTGAAAATCCTCATTAGATACAGGGTATTACACAGACAGGAGGGAATTGTTTGATTGTGGGAAAATATACTGCAACCTAAATGTGACATTGTAACCATGTTAAAGCTTACAAGTCAGTGGCACCAAGTACCTTCACAGGGTTGTGGAGCCGTTACCACTGTCCAGTTCTAGAACATTTTCATCACCCAAACTGAAACCCCTACCTTTAAACAGTTATTTCTGACTCCCTGCTCCCCAGGCCCTGGCAACTGCAACTCCACTTTGCATCTCTACAGAGCTGCCTATTCTGAATTTACGGTACAAGTACAATCATATGGCGTGTGGCCTTTTTATCTGGTTTCTTTTACTTGGCATAAAGTTTCAAGGTTCATCCATACCGCAGCATGTACCAAAATTGCCTTCTTTTTAAGGCTGAATAATATTCTGTTTTATGGCTCTGCAACATTTTGATTATATAAATGGTAGTTTTAGTTTGAAATCTCATCCACGGACTCAGCAATCCCACGGGAAGGCGTGGTTTGAGGCTAGGGAATGGGTGTGCTCCTGTGGACAAGGCAGGTGGGGCACGTGATGGGACCAGCTGTTAAATACGGCAGATGGACTTACAGCAGAGCTGGACCTGTTCTCTGCACTCCCAGGTGCAAGGGCCACCTTACTTCCTAAGGGGATAATTTCTGACTCCTTTCTGACGGCCTTGAGAAAAGTTGGTGGGAAGCCAGGTGGCCCCAAGGGGGATATTGTGGGGGCCTTGGGGCCACTGAGGCAGGGGTTTGACAGATGAGCGTGGTGGCACCCAGGAGCTGTCAGGACAGAATTGATGTGTAGTCATGGAGTCCGAGCAGCAGGTCGATGTGGCCCCAGATCAGAGCCAAGGCAAGGGCTGGTCATCAGTGTACAGATAGGCTGGGTTGGAGTAGAAGAGGAGAGACTGCTGTGGCTTGAACGTTTGTGCTTCCCACTCGCCCTGTCCCCTGGCCAAATTCATCTGTTAAAACCCAACTCCCAAGGTGGTGATATTAGGAGGTGGGACCATTGGGAGGTGATTGGGGCACAGGGGTGGAGCCTCTTGAATGCACAGGGGGCTGCAGAGACGGAGTTCTTCCCTTTCACACGTGAAGACACAGCGAGTAGGTGCCATCTGTGAACCAGATATCGGGCACCAGGCACCAAGTATGCCTTGATCTTGGATTTTTCCACCCTCCAGAACCGTGAGAAATAAATTTCTGTTGCTTTATGAGCTACCCAGACTGTGGCATTTTGTTAAAGCAAAAGAAACAGACTGAGACGGGGCTTAGGACCCAGGCTGGTTGCAGGGCCTAACCGGCTTATAGAATCTCAAGGGCACCTCCCTCCTGCCTACCCCAGCTCTCACTGCCTGGGCTCCTGTCCCTGGCCAGCCGCTCAGCCTGACCCTCCCACAGCAACCCTACACGTTCCTCTCCATTTGACTTGCTAGCTGCAATAGGTTCAGCTTCTCTGCTGCTTCTCTCTCTTTTTTCTGAGCTGCACCTACACCCCCTAACCCAAGTCTCTGTCAACATCTCCCCTAGGTGTCCCTAGATCCCTGAGCTTCTCCTGAGGTAGTACTCAGGTATCTGGCCTGTGAGGACAGGAGCCAGTTCGGTGTCTCGGATGCCACAGGCCAATGCCTGGTACATGGCAGGGGATCCGCACATATCTGCAAAGTGATTGCACGGTTGACTGAGTGAGCGGTGGTGATAGCAGTTGACGTGAGGCAGGTGCGAGCTTATTTCCTAACACATTATGACCAGGGAACAGGCCGCTTTGTGAAGACGTGAGGTCTCCCGTATCAGAGGAGCCCCGGAAGAGTTTGGGTGACCACTTAATCGCACATGCCAGGATTGGATCTGAGTCAGTTAGGGAAATGAACCCCAGGGCTTCTGGAATGCATCCAGTGCCAACCCTTTTGCTCTTTGCCCTCTGCCTGGGCCATTCCTCACACCAGCAGAAACCCTGCAGTGGCCCTGGTGTGACCCAGATGCTGATGCAAGAGTCTGCAATCTCGAAGGTGCCGCTGTGTATGGGATTTAATCTAGTAATGCGATGCCCGGGTGGCCTCTTCATTAATCACCCTTTCACTGTGGCCACCTGGAGAGGAAGGCCGGGAGCAACAGAGGGAGGGTGGGGACACCTGACTTCTTAAACAGCACGTCAGGAATCAGCTCGGTGAGGGGTGAGTAGAGCTCACCCGCTGGGGCGAGGGGGGCTGACGCGTATGGTCACCTGTGCAGGATGGTGGAGGTTTTTCTGGAAAGCTGTGCGAGTTCAAAATCTGTGATGTCAAACACTTGGCTGCAACCTTTCCCACTCCTTACCTCACCCTGCTCAGAGGCGACCAACCCCACTGGATCTTTGCTGGAGGAGGGCTGCACAGCACTTCTGTGCCCAGACGCGGCCCTCCCAGCCCCCTCGTGCAGAGGGAGGGAGGCCTTTTTTGGAAGAAATGGCACTTTCTCTGTTGTTCACTCTGGTGAACTCCTCATGCACCTTCGTCTGCAGCCAGAGTACAGACAGGAGGTGTGAGCCTCCGTGTTGGAGTTGGGGGAGCGCTGGGTGTGGACAGCACAGGTGACCGCAGACATGGTAAAAGGGTTGTCGAGTCCCATCACTTCTTTTGACTTCTCCCTCAGGCCCAGAGCCCATTTCATTTTGTTTTTGAGCAATACTTTAGTTTTCCTTCTGGAAAGTTATTTGCGTTCCCCCCAGTGAGCAAAGCCTTGGGGGGCTGCTGTCTGCAGCCCTTTTATGCTGGAAACCACAGTGCAGTGCGCTCAGGGAGCTATTTTCTTTCTTCTTTCCACTTACTCTCAGAGTGTCCCTTCACGCAAGGCATGCAAGGCCCTTTTATCTGGGGAGCGGCCCCACTGCAGGCAGCCTCCCCCCGCCCCCCCGGAGACGCATTCCCTGTCCCCTTAGTCCCTTTCTTTCTTTCCTCCCGCGAGCTCAGGCGAGGAGCAGACGGAAGGTAATGGCCGAATTGCCACCAGCCGGGGAAGGGGCCGAGCGGAGAGGTGGAGGGGAGTAGCTTGCAGATGAAACAAAGCTGGGCCAGGAGTGAGCAAGCAAGGGTGTGCTTGGCAGCCGAGCCTTCTGGGAACAGAGGCGAGGCATGCTGGTGAAAGAATTGTGCCCTCCCGGCGGACCCCCGCCCCGTCCTGGTCCTCCATGCCAAGTCGGCCACCCTCTGTTAGCTGCCACAGTGTTTTATCTTCTGGCGGTGCCTCACGTAGCAGGGTGGAGAGGATTTGATTAATTAGGGGAGCTCCAACGGGGCGGGGGGGGGGGCAAGCTACCTGAGGGCGAGGCCAGCTGGTGTCCAGCCCTGGGGCTGCCTCTCCCTGCCCCGCACCCCTCCCCACTGCCTACCTAGTACACACACTCAGGCAGCTTCTTGTCCTCACTCCCAGCACAAAACTCCTTCTTTCTTTCTTTCTTTCTTTCCTGGGGTAATTTCAAAAGCCCTGGAAATGAGACTTTTTGGAGGAAATGGCACTTTCTCTGTTGGAAAACAGGGTGTGATGATTGAGCCTGGATTAAGCAGGCTGAGAGAAGGATCTGTCCAGCCCTGGGGCCTTTGACACAGACTAAGCATTTCCCATAAGCTGTCAAGTACGCAGGAAGGGGCGTGGGGGGAGCCTGGCCCGTCTCCCTCCACCTTCCTCCACGCTCTCTGCTTCCTCTGACCTCACTGGGCTCTTTAGCCCATTCATTCCATTTTGCAATAGCTTTGACCCATGGACAGGCTGGGGAGCTTAGGGTTTCCCCATTTTCAGGACAAATACATAGTCTGGGGTGCTTAGCAGGGGGTCCCCACGTTGCTCAGCTCATTAAAAGAAAGCCTTGCCTTCAAGTGGCACAGGTAATGAAGCGTCACGGGGTGCCTGCCGGCTCTAATATGATGAAATGAAATGAGGGGGAGAATTAACCTGGTAGGATTAGTTCACTCTGCGGCAAGATGCTTGGAATCGCCTCTTATACCCCGTGCCGGGAATCTTAAACACACTCCTCTCTCAGGAGGGGAACCGGCAGGGGTGGGGGTGGGGGTGCACTGGGCTAAGCCAGACAAGAGAAGCAGGACTGCAGAGCGGAGGCCCAGTTCTCCGCCCGGGAGTGGCTGGTTTTCTTCCCAGGCAATGCCTTGAAAATCAGGGCTGATTCTTAACTCCACAGATCTGGAGGCCCTCTGTTCAGTGCATCCCAACCATGGAGGGTCTAGGCTGGGCCAGGGCCCATGGGGACAGGGACAAGGCAGCTGTCCCCTTCCTGGCCATGGTGCACTTGGTGATAAGGATGGCTGGGGCCTGGGAAGGTGCTTACTTTTGGCCTGGTGATTGTAGTCACAGGAAGAAGCGGAAAGACTAGAGAGAACACATGGGCAATGTCCATCATTCCCACGGGAATGGGAGGGGGTCTTGGCTTACCAGCCATCTTGTATTGAATGAGAGAAAAGAAATGCCTTTCCCATCTGTTGCACCCAAGCTGAGAAGGCTTTACTAGTTTTCCAAGGCAAGCAGTTTCAACTGGAAGGTCACAAAGCTTGGAAAACCCAGAGGGTTCCAAGGTATGGGGACCCCACAACACACAGTGCTGGGGATTGGGACGATGTCCTTTGTGAACTCGGGACGCCTTTTCAGAAAAGAGGAGAGTGGGGTGTTCAGCCAGTTCCCCCTACTTTTGCCCACTCTGCGCCAGATCCTCTGTTAACCTCACCTGCTCCAAACTGCAGATTGCCTCATTCCTGGAAGGTCATGTTTCCCTACAAGAAAGCTACAAAATGCCTAATAAATGGGTGGGTTTCTCATCCTCTAAATACAGATGGCGGCATTTCTGAGGGAACAAAGCACTGCCACAGAAAGTTGTATGAGACAGCCCCGCAGCGGGGAACGTGTCACTCTGGGGCATAATAGCTTTCCTGAAAGAGCACCAGATGCCCTATCGACCCTGGGGTAGTGTTCTTTATGAAGCCTTTTACTTGTTGAGCAAGGAGCCGCTGTTGCTTGCTAGCATGTGGCCTTGGCTTACCATCTTGCATTCAATGTGAGAAAAGAAATGTGTTTCCCCAAAGCACACAAAACCCCAGCTGAGAAGCCCTCACTGGTTTTCCAAGGCAAGCGCTTCTATAGCTCAGCCTGGCTTTCAAACCTGGGGCAGGCTGGCCCCATTCTGCCACCTGCTGCCTTCTTGCCTTCTGGGGTGCTCCGTGCAACCCCTTAGCACTGCCCCCACCCCTGTTTGTTGTTTTTTTTTGAGACACAGTCTCACCATGTTGCCCTCAGTAGAGTGCTGTGGCATCACAGCTCACAGCAACCTCAAACTCTTGGGCTTAAGTGATTCTCTTGCCTCAGCTGAGACTACAGGTGCCCACCACAATGCCCAGCTATTTTTGGTTGCAGTTGTCATTGTTGTTTAGCTGTCCTGGACTGGGTTCTAACCTGCCAGCCTGGGTGTATGTGGCCGAGCTACAGGTGCCACCAACCCACCCCTGCTTTTATCCCCTGGTTCCCACAAGGGCTGTGGGAGGGAGGTATCCAGTATTCTTTATTTGGCAGGTAAGGAATAGGCTTCAGCAAGGCGAAGCAGTTTATGCGTTCCTACTGTGTGACTTAACGTAGACTTAAATTTAAGTCTCCAGCCCAGGCAGTATTCCAGTCTGACAGCCTCTCTGCTCTCCCCTCTTGGCCCTACTCCTAAACACGAATCAAGACAGTTCTGTCTGTCCAGGTTCATTCAAGCCTCTGAGACTATGTGAACGTTTCCCCTCTCTATACCGCTTTCCTCTTCAATTTTCCAGACACTTCATAACATAGCTTGAAACTCCCCCAAGAAGCCTTTCCCAATTACTCTGAACCTCTGTCCTCTCTGAACCTGAATGACACCACTCAGTGCCTAATTATGTTCTGTCGTATTATTTGCTAATTGTCTGATGCGAGCTGTCTTTTCTCAGCACAGCTAGTTGATAAATTTGACTTGGGAGGTGGCTTTGGGATTCTTTGGTGCCCAAGCCACAGCTGAGTGTGGGGAGGGGAGCTTAAAAACTTTTTGCTGCTGATTGGTGAGAACGCCAATGGCATTTACCCTCCTTAGGGAATTAACAATAATGACCCCATTTAGCATGGCTCAATGTGTTTGGTTTCTCCCCATGTTATTAGAGCAGAGACAGAAGCTATCTGGCTAGGAAAAGGCATCCAGCTGTTCAGAGCAGCTGGAAGCCGAGGCAAGGTTATTTTGGGATGAGTTATTTCTTGATTCTTAAACTTTCTCAAACAATATTGTCTGGGATGGTGCTGCTTGCTGGAGAAGGCCTCCTCACTGCCACAAAATTGAGGCAGAGAAACTGCCAGAGAGAAAGACCAAGGATGGGCTAAGAAGGGCGGGAGGCAAGATTGCTGAGTTTGGTCGCCAGATGTTTTCGGAACGTTCCCTTCATCCTCCTCACTGCTTCTGCTCAGCAGCTGCTCCCAGGGCAGAGGGGACAGCTGATGGCTTCAGAGACTGCAGCCGTTTTCAACTCACTCCCCCCCTGTGCACTCACAGACCTACGATTTACTTATTCTAAGCTAAGTCCCAGCCTTTGATGTCACAGTTCCAATGAGGTGGTAGAAGAGAAACATGTACATAGTGAAATGAGGTAATTGTGGTTTGATACTCGCTTGGAGGGAAATAAACTAGTGGAGGGGATAGTGCAGGGGAGGGTGTGGGTGGGTGGGAGCTGCTCTAGACAGGGTGGTCAGGGAGGGTGCTGGGGGATTAACCTGCAACCGGAAGGAGGAAAAGCAGCTGGTGAGGAGCTGGGGAAGGCGTGGGGAGAGGGCGTGCTGCCCCTGTGCAGATGCTTGGGAAACGTGCCTTAGTCAAAGTGCCGAGAGCCCAGTGAGCAGGGGAGAGCGCGGGCGGTGCCCTAGGGGAGGAGACGGACGATGCTGCAGAGAGTGACGAGGCTGGAGGATGGACGGTAAATGCAGGAGCTGGGGTCAGGGCATGAGCCATGAATCTCAGGTTTCTAGCTTTGGCTCAGGCATGCAGGGCAATGAATCAGGTGTGTGAGTGTGTGTGTGTGTGTGTGCACGCGCTCACACTTGTGGTGGAAGTGAAGAGCTCCAGCTGGGATATACTGATATCAGATGATAATGGCTGCCAGTTATTTCTTTTCTTTCTTTTTTTGTAGAGACAGAGTCTTACTTTATCATCCTCGGTAGCCATGGCATCACACAGCTCACAGCAACCTCCAACTCCTGCGCTTAGGTGATTCTCCTGCCTCAGCCTCCCGAGTAGCTGAGACTACAGGCGCCCACCACAATGCCCAGATACATTTTTGTTGCAGTTTGGCCGGGGGGCAGATTTGAACCTGCCACCTGCCTTGGTATATGGGGCTGGCACCCTACCCACTGAGCCACAGGCACCGCCCATGGCTGCCAATTATTTCTTCAGCCCCAACCTTTTTGCACCCAGTATGTGGCTCCATTCTAGGCACTTGGGAAATATCAGGAGACAAAACAGACAGAACTCTTCTCCCTCATAGAGCACAATTGACATATGAGATAAATAACTAAAACATATGGAAAGGGCCAGAAAGGGAGCAGCGCCTTGAAGAAAAACACAAGAGTTCAAGTTTCAGATTGGATGTCCAGAGAAGTCCTCACTCCAGGGTGAAATTTGGGCAAAGGCTTATCAGAGCTGAGCAGTGTTAGGCTTTGTAGGCAGGGGAAATAGCAAAGTTGGGATTTTAGGACACGAGAATACTGCAGTGGCCAGAGGCAGAGGGAACCAGGCCGAGAAGAGGGGTTGTCCTAGCAGGGAGGGTTGGGGAGGGCAGATCGTGGGGGCCACTGCTACTTGCAGTGGGCTGGAAACTCAGTGGAGGGCTTTGGGCAGAGAGCTGGGCTGATCTGGCCTATTCACGGCTGTCGTGATAGGGGTGCTGATGGCTGACAGTGGAGACGAGGGGGGGCAGGACCAACGCCCGTAGGGTTTAGAGTCATCTCAGTGTGGATGGATCCTGGGCAGAGTGGAGAAGTGTCAGAGGCCCCGTGTCCCTTAACGGGACGATGACTGTGTTTGCTAATGGATTGGATGTGGGGATGAGGAAAAGAGAAATGCCAAAGGTGACTCCACTGCTTTTAGCCTCACAGTCGAAAGGGTGAAGTTGCATTAAGTGACTGGGAAGAGCATGAAAAGCACAGGGTTGGGTTTCGAGAGCACAGTCTTAAGTACTTTTGGTTTCAGGTGTCTGCCAGCGTCCCTACGGGAACAGTTGGCAGGTGGTATGACGCGTAAGTTGAGTTCAGAGCAAAGTGCTAGAGACACAAATCTGTGAGTCATTGGCAGAAAGATTATATTGAACACCAAAGACTGGGTGACCTAATCTAGAGGGTGGGAATAGAGAGGAAAGAGGCAGAGAGCTCTGGTGGTTGGAGGTGAGGTGCGATGGAGCCACAGCCGGAAACTAAGACAATCCAATGTTGTGGGAAACCAGGTGGGCATGGGATCCAGTGAGCCACACCAAGACGGCGTTTGGCCAGCAGGCGCAGTGAAGGGAATATGGCACACCTTCTGGGTGAAGGGCTCGACTACAACTCAGATGTTACCCAACAGGCACAAGTAATGCGACCCAATTGTATGTACTCTCATACAGGGTGGCCATACATACGGTTCATGTGCAATTGAAAATAGTGTGCAATTTAAAATTGCACATGAACTTATGGCCAGCCTGGATTAATCTGAAATTAATAAAAACAGATTTTAAAAAAGGAAAAGAAAGTGAGCACGAAAATATGATCAGTGGAAGAAAATACTACAGATCATTAGGAAAAAGAGGACGGAACATTGCCACTGGTTTCAGCCACGTGGATGACACCTGTGACCTTCATGGAGGTAGGGTTGGTAAGGAGGTGGGAGTGGAAGTCAAGAAGATTTGAAGAGAGAATGTGAGGCAGAGAGACAGGTGAGGCCTTGGGTATAAACAAGTTTCTCAAGGAAGTTTGCTCTAGGGAAAGAGAGCAGTGGGGGTAGCTAGAGGAGAAAGTGTGATTGAGAGAGTTTTCTTCCTAGAAAAAACAACAGCAGGTTTGTGTGTTGATGAAAACGATCCAGCAGAGTGTGAAAAATTGACACTGCAAGCGAAAGGCGGGGAATTGCTAGAGCACCGTCCTTGGTGGGTGATGAGGAATGTGTTTAGCAGAAAGGCACAGGTGCTGGCCTTAGATGGGGGCACAGTCACTCCCGACAAGAGGAGCGAAGGGAGCACAACTGAGCCCGGCCAGAAGGCAGATGGACGTGGGGTGGATATTCTCCTCCTGTTGTTTCAGTTCCCCCAGTCCAGAAGAAGCAAGAGAGAGAGGATTCGTGAGCAGATATCTGATACCAGGCGTGAGCCTGCTCCCTAGCAGGGCAGCAGGTGTGAGTGCCGTCCAGGTGGTTGACCATGGATTATAATAGGCAGAATAGCATGACCAGTTGTATAAGTGTGATCAATATGATGATTTTGAGATCAAGAACGTACACGGTGGCAGGGAGAAGGACCGGAGAGCCGAGGGTGAGGGTGAGGTGCACAGCGCAGTGATGGACACATTCAAGCTGGGCAGGGGTGCAAGGGGCAGGGAGCAGGTAACTCAATGGCCTGAGGAGGAGAGAGGCGGGGAGTGTGGTGCTGGGGTTGGGCTTTGGAGGAAGTAGACTGGAAACAGAGAGCCGTTGTTCAGAATGTGGGGTGTTTCAAATTGTGCGTGGGCAGATGATTGCTCTTACTAATGATCCTTACCTGTTAGAGCAAATAGGTAAAGCTTCACAGAAGACTGGAAGTCAGGGTATTAGAAGCACGATTATTTGTACATGAAATCACTGAAGTAGGGAAGAGTAGAGTCAGAAGAGGGATGGATGGTGAGGTTAATGGGGCTGCCAATAATAACCAGGATGCAGGTGGGTGATGTAGTCAGGTGACAGGAGATTCCAAGCACTGTACTTTTATAGGGGGAGATGGGGAAGAAGGAGTCATGTGAGGAGCAGGGTATATGTGTCCCAGGAGGGCCCAGGGCCAGATGATCCTTCTGAGAGAAGACTACTGAAGAAACCAGTCCCCAAGGAGGAGCAGGGTTCAGTTAGAGGCAAAAGGTGAAGGAGTGTTCATGGAGGAAGATGGTTCTTGCAAGAAGACGGTGAGAGTGGGGCAGCCTTGACCTCTAGAGTAGGTGGTGGGCTGTTGGGAGAAGGGGAGGGAGGAAGATGAGGCCTGAAGTGGATAATGACCCCACGGGTGTCAGAGCCCAAGTCTGGGTCGGGGCAGAAGAAGAACAGGAAGATAATTGATGGAAACAGCTAAAATTTCATGAGCATATTCTATATGCCAGACATTTTTCTAATCTTGTTACATACATGAACGCATTTAATCCTCACAACTTTATGAAGTAGGCATTAGGGTTATTCTGGTTTATGACTGAATAAACAGAACCACAGATGAGCTAAAAAGAAATCGCCCATGGCCGGGCATTGTGGCAGGCGCCTGTCATCCCAGCTACTCGGGAGGCTGAGGCAAGAGAATCGCCTAAGTCCGGGAGCTGGAGCTTGCTGTGAGCTGTGTGATGCCACAGCACTCTACCGAGGGCGATAGAGTGAGACTCTGTCTCTACAAAAAAAAAAAAAAAAAAAGAAATCGCCTAAAGTCACCCAGCTTGTTGAGTACAGAGCTGGGATTTGAACTCAGACAGACAGATCCCAGAATCCATGTGAGCCCACACGTCTCCATCCTGCCTTCTTGCTTCGTAGTCTTTGTCCCGCCTCTTACTAGTTATGTAGCTTTGAGAAAGTGGGTCAACTTTTCAAGTTTTACTTTTTTTTTTTTTTTTTTGAG
>CAUYON010164883.1:0-42891 GCA_963573935.1 Arctocebus calabarensis | reverse complement strand
AAATAGCTATGCATTGTGGCGGGCACCTGTAGTCCCTGCTACTTAGGAGGCTGAGGCAAGAGGATCGCTTAAGCCCAACAGTTGAAGGTTGCTGTGAGCTATGACGGCACTCTACCTAGGACGACATAGTGAGACACTGTCTCAAAAAAAAAAAAAAAAGACAATCCCTGCTCTAAATAAATGATAATTCTGATATTGACAGTGTTATCAAACTCCTGGTCTCAAGCAGTCCTCCTGCCTTAGCCTTCTAAAGTACTAGGATTACACGTGGGAGCCACTGTGCCCAGCAATATATAGACAGTGTTATAAAAGACCAAAGACCAAGCCTATAATTTCTTTTCTTTTTTTTTTTTTTTGAGACAGAGTCTCATCTGGTCACCCTGGGTAGAGTGCCATGGTGTCTTAGCTCACAGCAACCTCAAACTCTTAGGCTCAAGCAATTCTCTTGCCTCAGCCTCCCAAGTAGCTGAGACTACAGGCACCTGCCACAGCGCCTGGCTATTTTTAGAGATGGGGTCTTGCTCTTGCTCAGGCTGGTCTTGAACTCCTGAGCTCAGGTAATCCACCCGCTTTGGCCTTCCAGAGTACTAGGATTACAAGCGTGAGCCACTGTGCCCGGCCAGGCCTATAATTTGATAAAACTGCTTTCAGATCTATTGATACGATAGTGTAATATAATTTTCAAAATGCATGGTAACATTTAAACACATACAAATTGAATATATCCCTTTTTTCTGGTACTATGTAGAGTCTTAACCTGTCAAATTAGGAAGAATTTCACATTTTTAGAAATCCAGCCCAAACCTCTTACCAAGGCCATTGAGGAAGTACAGCCCAGGGGAGGAGGAAGGAGAAGTTGTCCAGGTAGCCACTGTCTTCCAATTCAAAGACCCATGTAAGACAGTTCGGAATTTCTAGGTTGAATGAATTACATAGAATTTGTGACAGTAACTATGTAGACCATGTTGTCTATCAAATGAGAGGACTATCTCAATATGCGTATTATCTTGACATTTTAAGATAGTACTTTACCTCTAAACAAGCATGATTTTAATGTTATAGTAGATTTGTAAATATGTGATAAAAACTTTAATTTCCAAGCATAACAAATTGATTTTTCAAAAGTTATATAAGTTTTCCATCTCCCTGAAATCATCTTTCTTCTTTCTTTCCCCCAGTGAATTCCTACTCATCCACCAATATTCAACTTTCATTTTTTGTATTTGTCTTTTTCTGTTACAGTGTGATCAGAGCTTCTTTCTAGGCAAAGGGTAATGCCTGAAATTCAGCAAACCGGGAAAAGGATGTCAGATCATTAGAGTGGTTTTTAATAATTAATGGGTATCTCAGTACTTTTTTATTACAGAGCGTTTCACTGGCCATCACTTCTCAGTCTGAGGAAGAACATCAGATCCCAGGCTGTTAGTGAGGTGACATCCCCAAGGCTAACTGGAATTGCTGCAAACACCAGTTTAGCACCTGGAATTCTGGTATTGGGGTATCCCTCCCATAGGCATTATTCCCTCCTCCTATTCTTAGGTCATTGCATATGGAAACCCAGCAGTGCAACAACATCAGGAATGAGGATAATTTAAGGATATGGAATTTGAACAGCAGCTATTCATATACCCTTGACCAAAGAATAGTCCTCCTCCTCCTCTGTTGGGGAAGATCATCCTTTTTGAGCAAGTAGCTTCAGGAGGGACACACCGGAGTGGGGTGAGAGGAAGGGAACACCTGTCTAGCCAGCCAGATCCAATGAACCAGCCCTGGCTATCACTGGGGTGACAGATGTTGCAGCCAGATGGCCCTCACATCCTCTTCATTAGTCTTTCCTTGAGCATTCTAACCAAGTAGCCTAAAGATAGGGTTGAGTCTATCCATTTTTGTAAAGTAAAATACCATTGGAATTCATAATTTGTTAAAATTTAATAAAAATTATTTCCAAAGACTGGGAATCCTGGGGTAGCAAAGCAATCAATCAAGTTAACCATTTCATCTTAAAAGATGGTGTACTTTGAACACCTTAGCCATCCTTCAATGCCAAAATTTTGATTTTTTTCACATCACATCTTCATCTTTAATTAATCATTTTGTAGGACTGTAATTAAAGCCACATGTGCCATCATAATATACAGTTACCTGAGGTCATTTTGCTCTGAAGCCAGTAATATAAAACTGTTTCATTTCCAATGTGTTCCTAATTTGATTCTAGTAACAGCAGCAAGCAGTAGTATTTAAAATACAAGCACATCAAATTCCACATGAAATAATGAACCACAGAATTTTTTAAAACTCAAGTGTCCTTTACACTAGCTACCTTAGAAGTAGTAGTTCTTTCTCAACATGTTATTATGTTAAGCCTTTTTGGAATTTGCCCTTTGTAATTACCTTAAGATCCATTTATAAACCATACAAAAAAATCAGTCTTCTTGGTTTAAAATCCTATCTAGGTTGAAAGACAAAACTAGCATTGCCCCGCCTGGATCTCTTTCTTTATAAACCAAATTTGGCTTTACTGACTTTGGACTCTTTAAAATTATGAATATTTCCCTTCTCATCCAGCTGTCACTGCTGGGTGAGAACATGCCAGAGGGGCAGAGCCAGGACAGCTTGGTTTAAATGTCTAATCCCTTGGGATGAACACTGACGGAGACAGTGGTTTTCTAATAAGCACATATTTTTAATGTGCTTAGAATAGTTTTCTTTCCTTCATCTTCACTCCTTCCAATCAAGGGAAAATTATAAATTTTCATTATTCAGGCTGGTTTCTGTTTCAATTTCACTTTTCAGAAATGCAACAATAAGAGTGAATGTAGTCATCCTTTCAAGCTACAAAAGATTTGATATACATTGTACTGGACTGTGATGTAGAATAAGTGATTCCTGTTATACTTTTTTTCTCTAGCCTCAGCTCCTTAGACACACCAATAACTGAACCTGTAGTGATTTTTCTATCAAAACCTGATAGAACCTCACATTTTGAACAGAAAAGGAAGAGACACCAAATTGTGGCATTTGCTTGGGGCAGGGGTCAGAGGGCTGAGATGTAGATCACATCTGCATCTTACCCATGGCTCTTTAGGAATGATCAGGGAACTGTGAGCATAGCATTATTTTTGCTGTGTCTGTCCCCACCTCAACCCCAGTTATTCTCATTTAGAAAACCCCTCTGGCTCCAGGGATCCTTCTGTTGCCTTCATATGATAGATGAGTCAGGGGTCAGAACTCCACCCTTTCAGGGATAAAGTTCTTAATCCTCAGTGAGCTGCCGGTGTTTCCAAGGATGAAGCAGAGTTCCAGGCCACATTCACAACGGAGGTGCTGGACCACTCAGTTCACTTTCTGGATAATGTTCATTTTTCCATTAATGTAACAGAGGTATAATAACTTCGGACATGATCTTCTGATCTGTATCCATTATGAACAACAGTGACTGGCTCAGACAGTTACAGGACAGGATATGATTCGGTCTTCTAACATCACACTGATTATCAGGAATATGAAGTAAAGGAGAAACATTGTGAAGCCCAGGATCTTGTTCATTCTCCATTTACATGATGCAATTGAAGAGATCACAAACAGAAGCATGAGAAAAAGCAAAACAATTGCACAGAACAAGCCATTGCTGCTGACTGGAACAGGCTGTAATCTATTGATAAGAGAGAAAAGCAGCCAAGGGACAGGCAAGCTGCAAGATTGAAAAACAATGTGAATATTCTTAAAGTTTATAATAATTCTATGTATTCAAATAGCATTTCAAAATTTACAAAGCACTTGTTTTTCCACTCATAAAAACCTCTTTAGAGGAGACATTATTCAGACCATTTCACAGATGAGGAGACTAAGCTTCAAGGAAATTAAATTACTTGCCCAGGACTCAACAGCTAATAACTAGAAGAGTTTAGATTAAAAATAAAGCGTTCTGGGCAGCACCTGTGCCTCAGCGAGTGGGGCACCGGCCCCATATACCTAAGTGGCGGGTTCAAACCCAGCCTCAGCCAAACTGCAAAACAAAAAAATAGCCAGGCACTGTGGCGGGTGCCTATAGTCCCAGCTACTGGGGAGGCTGAGGCGAGAAAATTGCCTAAGCCCAGGAGTTGGAGGTTGCTGTGAGCTGTGTGATGCCACGGCACTCTACCGAGGGCGATAAAGTGAAACTCTGTCTCTACAAAAAAATTTAAAAAATAAATAAAAAAGTAAAGTGTTCTGAGTATGAGCTTTTTTATTTTCTGTATACTTAATATCCAAGTTAGTTGATGTATACTCTTAAATCTCTAAATTTTGACGATAAGAGCTACCACCAGGCAAGATTTCTTTAAATTCTTTCCTTTTCTTTTTTCTTTTTTTTTTGAAACAGAGTCTCACTTTGTCACCCTTGGTGGAGTGCTGTGGCTTCATAGCTCACAGCAACCTCAAACTCCTGGGCTTACGTGATTCTCTTGCCTCAGCCTCTCAAGTAACTGGGACTACAGGCACCGGCCACAGCGCCTGGCTATTTTTTGAGATGAGTTGTCACTCTGGCTCAGTCTGAACTCGAACAATCCACCCACCTCTGCCTCCCAAGTGCTGGGATTACAGGTGTAAGCCACCTCATCCAGGCTTCTTTAAAATCTTTAGTGCTGGCTCTGCGCCTGTGGCTCAAGCAGCTAAGGCGCCAGCCACGTACACCTGAGCTGGCAGGTTCGAATCCAGCCTGGGCCCACCAAACAACATTGATGGCTACAACAAAAAAACAGCTGGGCATTGTGGCAGGCGCCAGGGTGACAGCTTGAGGCTCTGTCTCAAGAAATAAATAAAAATCTTTAGTGCTGGTAATAGAATGAAACGAACCTCAGTTTTCAATTTATCTATAAATTTATCTGTAAATGCCACTCAATTACATTTCAGGCAGCATTTTAGTTCTATTATCCCATCTAGTGAAAGAAGGGAGGATACATTATTGCCTTATAGAAACTAACAATGTAAATGCCCTTCAATTCCACGTGTAATGAATAAAGCAGAAACCCAGCAAACAGAGAGCCATTGCAGTGTTTACCAGTCATACTTAATATGCCTTTGAAAGTAACATCACTACTCACCCCACAGTGATATCAAATATGTTACTGCCCACAGAGCTTGACACAGCCATGTCTCCCAGGCCTTTCCGAGCAACAATCACACTGGTGATGAGGTCAGGAATTGACGTGCCTGCTGCTAGGATCGTCAAACCCATAATCTCTTCAGAAATCCCTATTGTTTCACCAACCTAGTAAACAGCAACAGTCATAAGAAACCATGGCAACAGCAGGTAAAAAACCCCGAGGCTCTTCAAAGCACCAACCATGTACTACTACTTCATGCCAACAGAACCTTCTGAGGAGATGACACAGTCCCTCAGCCCAGTGAGGGAGGGCAATGGTGGAACTGACAGCTGGGAGTATGACCACAGAAAGAACAAGGCAACTGCTGCACCTTCGACCTCCCCACAAGAACTTCCCTGCCAAAGATCTGCTCATGTCACTATTTCCTTTTCCAGAAACATGGACACCTGCTGTGTGTCAGGAACTAAGGTGAAGGCAGAGATGGAAATAGGAGCAGTACAACAGACCCTGTTCTCAGCCTAGTGAGAGGGAAAAGCTTGTGAACAACAGTTGCAGCTCTGTTCTAAGTTCAATGTTCTAGGCAGAACAGAAAGGCCCTGGGCACTCAGAGGAAGACTGACTAAATGCCATGAGCTGGCTGTCAGGATTTCACCAGGTGAGATTGGTGGACCGCATGGCAAAGAAAGCAGAGAAAAGCTAATAAGATGCAGTCAGCTGGCTGTAATCAGGGTATAAAGGGCTGTCTATGTCATGCTGCAGTATAAGACAGGAAAGTCACACTTGAAAAGCAATATACTTACTGGAATCAAAAGTCTACAAACAACAAAGAAACTGCACAAATTTCCTTGACCTTGATAGTCTCTAGGTACTGAAAATTTATCCTGAATGAAAAATGTCCTTGAGACCTGCTGGTGGAGGATTTAGTTCCTACTGTTCACTTACCTGGTGAGCCCACCACACCATGAGGTATGAGAACATGGCTATCCATATGATGGATCCCAGGAAGGTGATAACGAAAAACTTCCTAGACTCCTGTTTGAAAGTTTGAAAAAGGAAAAGAAATAAGTTGCAGAGGCTAATGGTCTTTGACTCTTCCAAAAGCCCCAGCATCAGTGATGAGGTCTGATAGAAGAGTGGTGGTGAGGACCTGGAGATGCTTGAGTTGAGGGCTGTCTCTCCAGTAAGGACCTTGAGATGGATGGAAAAGGATGGGGCAGAGGAAATACCTGCAGGGGAGTCTAACCAGTGAAGTGTTCAGCAGTCACCAGACAGAAGAGAGCTATTTGCTTGCCCTAGAACCAGAGCAATCTAAGAACTTGTTTTGACTTTTGCAATCTGCCCTGTCCTACTCCTTTCTGACCCAGAGACAGAATATAGACTACTTTTGAATGGAGTACATTAGACTTTTCCCTACAATAGGATAGTTGGGTAAAAAGAGTAGTCATCTCCCTGGGTTTAGAGATACTCTACTGAAATAAGAAAGAGGTATAGTGGCATCATTCCCAAATTAAAATAAAGAAACTGAGATAGGAGTCAAGGAGGAACTAGTTTATGCTGCTTTTAGTGGTAGAAATAGCCACATTTGAGGTCTAGGGCCCCCTAACTCCAGTGGTCTGTCCCATAGGGACATGGTCCTCTCCAAAGCTATGGCTCTTTCACAGATCTTCTCTCTGATGGAGGCTTGGTTTTCCTTGCCCTCTCCTGTCTTTGGAATGTGAGCCCTGGGAGCCTAGAGACCCCACAGCCTCCCTGAAATTAGGAAGCCTGAGATACAGGTGGGCATACTTACCTGCCTCCGGACATCGGGCACTGTCAGCCACAGTGGGAACACAATGGGCAGAAGAAAGAGGTAAATGGCCTGCTTCTGCCTGGTCTCGGGCCAGTCCAAGGACAGAGGCTCCTCATTTCCCCCCTCTTCCTCTTCATCCTCATCCTCATCCTCCTCTTCTTCCTCTTCCTCTTCACTATCATCTCCATCACTTCCACCTTCACCATCACCTTTCTCATCATTTTTGGCTTCATCTTGATTTTTAGCATCGGATTTCTGGCCTTCAGTTTCATCTTCAGCATCTATCATTTCACCATTTTCTCCTGCTTGGATTTCTTCTTCACTTTCCTTGTCTTCTTTTCCTTCCGCTTCAGTTTCACCTTCAAGTTCATCTTCTTTTCCTTCTGCTTCAGTTTCACCTTGAAGTTCATCTTCTTTTCCTTCCGCTTCAGTTTCACCTTCAAGTTCATCTTCTTTTCCTTCTGCTTCAGTTTCACCTTCAAGTTCATCTTCTTTTTCTTCCACTTCAGTTTCACCTTCATGTTCATCTTCTTTTCCTTCCGCTTCAGTTTCACCTTCAAGTTCATCTTCTTTTCCTTCTGCTTCAGTTTCACCTTCGTGTTCATCTTCTTTTTCTTCTGCTTCAGTTTCACCTTCACTTCCATTGCCTTTTCCTTCTGCTTCAATTTCACCTTCACTTTCATTGACTCCTTTTTCTTCTCCTTCAGTTTCATCTTCACTTTCATTTTCTCCTTTTCCATCTGCTTCAATTACACCTTCACTTTCATCTTCTTTTCCTTCTTCAATTTCACCTTCACTTTTATCAACTCCTTTTCCATCTGCTTCAATTTCACCTTCATGTTCATCCTTTCCTTTTCCTTCTGCTTCTGCTTCAATTTCACCATTCCTTTCATTGACTCCTTTTCCTTCTGTTTCAATTTCACCTTCACTTTTATCAAACCCTTTTCCTTCTGCTTCAACTTCACCTTCATGTTCATCTCCTTTCCCTTCTGTCTTAATTTCACTGTCACCTGGTTGAATTTCATCTCCACTTTTCTCTCCAATTTCACCTTCACAAAGAGTTTCACCCTCTTCACCTGTCATTTCACCTGGGTTCTCAGCTCCTGCCTCATCTCCCTAAAATCCAAAGCCAACATATTAATGCATGATAACTGCTCTTCTTAATTTCCTTCCTAGTTTCTTCTCCATTTTTTTTGTTGATGTTCTCAGAATATATCAAAAAACTTAACCATGGCTCGGCACCTGTGGCTCAGCGGGCTAAGGTGCCAGCCACATACACCTGAGCTGGCAGGTTCGAATCCAGCCTGGACCTGCCAAAAACAATGACGGCTGCAACCAAAAAAATGGCCAGGCGTTGTGGCGGGCGCCTGCAGTCCCAGCTGCTTGGGAGGCGGAGGCAAGAGACTCGCTTGAGCCCAGGAATTGGAGGTTGCTGTGAGCTGTGATGCCACAGCACTCTGTCCAGGGTGATAGCTTGAGGCTCTGTCTCAAAAAAAAACAAAAACTTAATCATGATAAGAAACCTAATGAGAAACCATTGAAAAAATTCTCAGTACAATATTCCTACCCAATGGTTTGGAATTATTTGATCATTTCCTGGGAACAGAACTCACCACCAAAAGCAGCTTCTGTCATTTTTGACACTTCTGATGGAAGACCATATTTATATCAAAGTTCTACATACATACATACACACACAGAGACACACACACACATACACACCCGTGTACAAGTTTACTATTTGGTGCCATATAGAAAAAGTCCAATTACTCTTCCATGGGACAGCTCTCTCCCTGAGTTAAAGATTCCTAGGTCCTTCTGTCATTTCCCCATCTATAGCCTAGAACCTCCTCTCTATTTTGGTGAAAACAACTCCAATTAGCTTATGTCCCATGAGGAGGGGGTCCAAAACTGAACACAGAACACAGCAAAGTGAACAGAACTACCATCTGCCTTGTCCTAGATACCATTCTTCTATTAATGTTGCCTAACAGGTCATGACATCCTTTGGTGTTCACAACACATTGCTGAGTCTACTAAAACTTCTAAATTGTTTTATTACTTGGTATGTACAAAATAATGATAATGCCTATTTATTGAGGGTTTTATGTGCTAGGCACCATAGTAAATGGTTTAATAATAATAATATTTACTATGTTTCATGAGTCAATTCATTATAGATACAGAATCATGGCCATTTTACAGATGGAGAAACTAGAGTAAAAAGGAGCTAACTAACTTGCCCATTGTCTATATAGTTTGTAAATGATGAAGGTGGGCTTTGAATATGGATAATCCATCAAGGTACCCTGCTTTACAAGTGCCAGGACTGAATGAGATCTTGGCTTCCAAAACTGGTAGTCTGAAGAACTTATTATAAATACAAGATTTCCTAGCCCCACCTGAACCAACTAAATTAGAATCTCTGAGATTAGAAGCTAGGAGTCTGTACCTTAGCATGCTCACAAGTTCTCCTAATACATACATACGGTGTTTGGGAACCATAGACTGTCTCCATGTACCCTAAAAGCCATTGAAACTGGGCATGGTGGTGTGTGTCTATAATCCCAGCCTCTTAGGAGGAAGATGCCTAAAGATTGCTTGAGTCCTAGAGTTTGAGGTGGTAGCCATTGCAATAATTTTTTTTTTAAGCCATTGATTCTCAGGGTCCTCACATTAGTTACCCAACTAACCTATAACAACATTCTGGCCAAGTCCCTTAAGTAAATGATCTGGGCTATGTGCTTATGGAGTAAACATGTTGTCTATAACTAATGTCATGATACTGGCAACCCCCAAAGGATGTTCAGTGATTCTCAACTCTGTTGCATATTTATTTTTTTTTAATTTATTTATTATTATTTTTTTGAGACAGAGCCTCAAGCTGTCACCCTGGATAGAGTGCTGTCTGTGGCATCACAGCTCACAGCAACCTCCAACTCCTGGGCCCAAGCGAGTCTCCTACCTCTGCCTCCCAAGTAGCTGGGACTACAGGCACCCGACACAACGCCCGGTCATTTTTTGGTTGCAGCCGTCATTGTTGTTAGGCAGGCCCAGGCTGGATTTGAACCTGCCAGCTCAGGTGTACGTGGCTGGCTCATTAGCCCATTGAGCCATAGGCATTGAGAGACGCCCAGCCTCTGTTGCATATTTAAGTTACCTTGAGGCTTTAAAAACCATTGATGCTCAAAGACTTACCCCAGATATTCTGATTTAATTGACAGAGGGTGAGGTTGGGCCATTTTTTAAAAACTTCCCCAAATTATTCCAGTATGCAACCAGGGTTGAGAACCCCCAATGAAAGATATTAAATAGTATCTGGTCATTCCTATGCTGTGAACATGGAATGAAAAATGAGTAGATTTTAGTCTAAAATAGCTCCCCATCCCCATCCTTCATCAGATGGAAGATGCTTCCTAGAGAAGATAACAAGTCATTTAAATCAATAGTTATGGGAATGTCTGCCCAGCTTGCAGCCTCATCTCTGAGAGCTTTCACTCTCAAAAGGCACCCCCAACAGGTGCCTTCTTCCATGTTGGCGTCAAGTCAGCTGGCCACAGCTGATTGGACACAAGCTGAATCCCTGACCCATAGGTAGGTTGGACAGATTCTCTTAAGACTGGGAACATCACTAATTGACCTCCCTGTGAGTGAAGTGGTTGTTTAAGGTTATGTGTGTGAATAAGGAAATAAATGAAGCCAGGCTTCTAAGAGAGGCTAAGTGATAGAAAAGAGGAAGTGGAGTGAGAAGTTACTCAGATGCTTTCTCAGGCCTACGTCCAGCTCCTCATGAGACCAAGCTTCACTTCCTGCCCTGGGATTCTAGGGGATACTTCTGTATCTTCTTAATTTCTTTTATTTGAGCAGTCTGTAATGGACCTATTCAGGTCATTCATGATACCAGGAAGATGTCTTAGGCACTGAACCCAAAGTTGCTGGCCTAAGAATGAGATATAATAGAGTGCTTCTGGGTACTAAATATAAAAAACAAACAGGGATGGACTTGCAGACTAAATGGGAATATACTGTCAGTCACTCAACCTATCTGGAGCACAGCTGTGCCCCAAGCATTGTTTCCCTCTATGGGGGAGAGAGAAATGACGCAGCCTTGGCTCCTGCCTTCAGGAACCTCACCATCTTGTAGGAAAACTAAGGCTCAGAATATAGGGAAGGCAGTGGTAAGAGCACTGAGACAGGAGCAGGGTACCATAAGCATTCAGATCTGGGTGCATCAAGGATGCTACATGACATGGGAGATATTTACACTGGGCCTGGAGAGGTGGATACGGTGAGGAAATATGAAGATGGAGGGAAAAGGGCATTCTAGGGAGAGGAAACCATGGGAGCCCAGGCCTGGGGATAAGACATCCAGTTTGGCTGAAGCATGGTGGAAGAAGAGGCTATGAGGCTGTAAAGGCAAGGCAGTGTCAGGACTCAGAAGGCTCTGCAGACGAGGCTAAAGTGACTGACCAGGAAATGCCTTTAACTCTTCCACCTGCATTCCAAGCTGCCTGGTGCTCTAGAGCTGCCTGGTCTTATTGTTCCCTGGTTGCTAAGGACAGACCCACTAAAAGTTATTCCTTATGTTCTTGTAGCATGTGGCAGTTCAAAATACATTCTCAATATATTGGTTCATTAATATTAACATGTTACAGTGAATTAACTGGTCCCATGAGGTATTTGTATTTTTAAAGTGATCTTCAGAGAAAGATCAGTGCTCATGCCAGAGAAATTAACTTCGAATGGGACTTTAGAACTTCAGGGAGGAAGTATTTTTGGCCAGCAAGTCCTACCCTGAGCCTCTCAAATTTCTGCACCTGTGCAGAGGCTGGGTGCCTACCTGAGCAGCCAGATCTTCCTCCTGATCTCCCTCGACGTCTGGAGCAGGGGCTGGTGTGACCGTGACCGCAGGGAGCTCGGCTGGCTCCTCTTTAAAGGACAAACATGGATTAGATCAGAAGAGCAGACTGGGTTCTGAGAGAAGCTAACAGACAGTGGTGTGAATGGCTACAGGGATATTGGACTTCAGGGGTCTCAGAAGGTTTATTTTGGGAGAATTTCTTGTTGGTGGGAAAAGTAAGATGATGAGAGATAAGTTGTTGTTACTGCTATGTCCACTGAGATATCTGCAGATGACACGACAGCCTGGAAATGGCCATCCTTGAACCCATGTATTCATAGACAATGATACTGTAAACAGTTTGGGCAAATGGAGCAGAGAGAGTGCAAAGCTCCTAGTACTCAAGGTCTGACCCTTCAGAAAGGATCCTGCTATTTCAAAGGCAGCAGCTATGGAGCTTTCAAACAGGATTGAGGGAAAAAGAGACTTTGAAGCCTGGAGAGCTAACTGTAGATATAGGTTCTCTTACTTCTTGGCTGTGTGATTTCAGGCAAGTCACTTGGGCTCTCTGAGCCTCGGTTTCCTTTTCTGTAGGGTAGGAAGAATGTCTGCTAGTCTACCCCCCTCCCTGGGTTGCTGGGTGGATCAGGGCGTCCTGACGAGCTGTGCAAAACCCATATGACAGGAGCTGTCCCACTCCCCCAATCCTAGCTGCCGCACAGATACTGGACTTCTGTGACACCAGACCCCTGGTAGCCTTCCCTCACTGGCTTTGCTGGTTTAAGGCCAATTACTAGCAACTCTGTTCTTGTACAGAAGTGACAGGAAGAAGAAATAGAGTCTCATTTGGAATGAGATTTAGCAAAAAAAATGAAGTGATTCTTCAACAACCCTCTGGCCTCCCTTTACCTGATCTGAGAAGAATGGAAAGGATGCTGTGCAGGGCCACTCTCAGGCCAGCAGCCACGTCAGAGCACACTGGAAGGAGGAGCCTGGTGTGAAGTGGTGTACGGGGCAGCATCAGAACACACTCTAACCTAGTGGCTCAGAGAGGCCAAGAGGAGTGCCTCAGCACCTGGCCTGGGCCAGCTGCTGCTCCAGGCCAGGCTCACCATGGACAGGAGGGAGGGAGATGGCAAGAGAAAGCCCACTGATCTGGCCATCCTCTCACCTTCTGGTTGGTTTTCTGCTTTGGCCTGAGGTTGGACTCTGGCCTCCTGATTCAAGCTCTCCTCCTCCTTGTCCTTGGAGGGGCGGGCTGCAAATGAAAACAATACACATCTTATCTATGACCACTGTGTCATCCCTGCCATGCCCTTTCAATTAGGATGGTCAGCTCAGCAGCCAGAGCAGCCAGTGGGTGGGAAAAGGCTGGTGTGGAGGGTCGCAAGCCTGGATTCTGATCCTGCTAGACTTGTTCATGTTGCCCAATTCCCAAACTTTCGTCTTAAATTTTCTGCATTGTCACTAACTGGCTGTGACCTAGGGCAAATCACTTCCCCTCTCAAAGCCTATTTCCTCTCCTATAAAATGGCATGATTGAACTTAAGAACAAAAACTAAGATTTATTTCTTTTATGATGGTAGCTTGAACACTGAATGGAGAAGGATTCTGAACCAAACGTGGTAGGAAAGTACGATGTTTGAGCAGTGATGTCTGTGATGAGCAGGGAATGGAGGAATAATTGCAGGGAGATGTTTTTGCCACCCTTGAACTATGCTACCTGTAAGATCCTTTGCAGCCTCCTTCCTGTGAGTCTACTAGAAGTTTAGCTATAGCTCCCGGGGGAACTACTGATAGCCATGTTCATGAACCTCCCCTCTCCAGTTGGAAAGGGGAAATAGTTGAACAACAGCTGTCAGCCGCATTTTTTTTTTTTTTAGAGATTGGGTCTTGCTCTGTTATCCAGGCTGGAGTGTAATGATGTGATCACAGCTCACTGCTGGGTACAGGAGATCCTCCTGTCTCAGCCTCCCACATACCTGAGACTATACCAAGCTAATTGTTTTATTTTTTGCACAGACAAGGACAAGGTCTCACTGTGTTGCTAGGCTGGTCTCAAGTGATTCTCCTGCCCCAGCTCCCCAACAAAGTGCTGGGTTTACACACGTGAGCCACTGTGCCTGGGTGGCCACACGGGTTTTGGCCCTAGACACCCACCACTCTTTCCAGATCCTCATGCATACATGTTGCTGGAGGCCCACAGAGCAACCTGTACATAATGGTGCTGTCCTGATTTTCAGGCAAGAAAAATGGGGAGGGCAACTCTCTTCCAATGTGACAACTTGCCAGGTAACATGCAAAGTGCTTTACGTGTATAAATTTCAAGGTGGGAGATGAAGAAGGGACAGAGGCTGAGATGTAGGGGCTCATGGGGATCTTCTTCATAGCTGTGGAGCCTGGGAGGGTGAGGACAATGGCATGAATGACAAAACAAAGTGGTACCATGGAATTATAATGGATTTCAGGCTGTCTGTACCCCATGAGCACTGGGTACCTCTGGAAAGACTATGTACCATCTCTAAGCCTTAACATCCTCTCCCTAAAAGGCAACACCATGATATACTCAAAGCACTATTGCGAGGGTCCATGAGACAAAATAAATACAAATGTTGAACTGCTTCAAAGTGCCAGCTTCACCTGTACTGTTATGCTAGCATGGATTCTGGAGCTTGAATCATGGTTCCATGCCTTGCACCATAGCTGTGGACCTAGCCTGCTTATCCCTTGACCTCTCTGTACCTCAGCTTCTTCATCCATAAAATCTTCCAGAGTTGTTAAAAGAGTCAATGAATTTATACATGAATTACTTAAAACAGTGCCCAGTACTATATAAATTTGAGTTACAACAACAATGATGATGATGAATTGACAAAAGCAGTTGTGAGCAGCTGTCCCACCTGGAATCAACCCTGCAGTGGTGAGGCCTAGCGTCCCAGGGGTCTGAGTTAGAAGGAACTCTGGAGATCTAGTCTAGTACAGATAGGCTGAGAGGAAACCGAAAAGGTGAAAGCCCTGCCTGGGTATAGGATGGGCAGGAAGCAGATAAAAGGGCCTGGAATTTCCTCCTCTCAGCCTGCTCCTCCACTCTCAGACTTGGCTTCAGCTGCTGAGGGCTCTGGCAATAAGCTCCCTGCGCAGAGCCGCCACTATGATGTGTGGTCCCTTGGAGTGACCTGGTGGTCTGCCCAGCAGGTTCTCATCAGAACAGAAGTGTCAGGAGGCCAGCATACCACTGCCTCCTTCATCCAGACCACTCCAGCACCCCTGAGACATTAACCAAGCACTGCAATCTTCCGTTGAGCAACATGTAGCTGTCACTGAAGGAGGTGCCTATTCTGGGACTGAGAATATTTGTAGACTGTTGACTGGAGGGGCTGGAAAGAAAAAGCAAGTTTCCTTCTTTCCTTATCATCCCTCATCACACACACTAGCTTCTCATTTCCCATGCCACTGAGGAAAGCAAGTCAGCTGCAGTCTCCCCCACCTCCTGTCACACATGTCCAAGTGAAATCACCAGAAGACACATGGCACCCTGAAGAGGAAAAGCTCCTTCACAGGAAAGGTGAGAGTTCAGACCACAGGAAATGTCTTCCACTGATCAGTGGAAAGAGCTGGAAGACCTATGAAGGGTGGAAACATCTGGATCGCCATCTGGAAACAGCATATGGAAACACAAGCATTTATCTGGAAAGCCATGGGAACAAAGGCCCTCATCACAGCCTTGTGTGGTCCCAGCCCCTCCTGGATGGAGTCTCAGGGTGTGGAATCAGGGATGGCCTCTCTGAGCAGGCCTGCAGCGCAGAGCACATGTGCACATCACCATTCAGCTTGAGGCCACTCCATGCCCCACCAAGATGATGTATAAGCATGCTTGTCTTCCCTGAGCTGTCAGTCACTGCCTCTGAGTGCTTGTTTCCTCACATGGCCTCTCCCCTCTGAGTGTGGCAGGATCATCTCTTTAGCATCAATCTCCTCTGACCTCAGCCTGGCCTGGACATCACATAATCCTGTTAGGGCAAGTAGGCCAGCTGGCAGGGGCGGCAGTTAAAGTGGCCCAGAAGTGTGCCCTGCAGTCCCATTCAAGAGAAGGTCTTTATCTTCAGCACTTTGCTAGCACCAGTGATTGCTTTGGGAGTGGCCACTCATGACCCAGTGATATTGCTTTCTTCACAGGGCCCAGGGCAGATGTGTAACCAACAGTCATCACCTAGAGGCTGCCAGGTGCTGCAGATTCTATTCTGGAAACTCCAGAGGTGCTGTTTCCCTGGAGCTGATGCTTGGGGGTGGCCTCTTACAATGTCTGCCGATGTCTGCCAGAGCTCACCTTGAGACATTTTCAAGGAACCTTTCATTACTTGTCTTTGATGCTGCTTTTCACAGTACAGTATACTTGTTTTGGCTGCCTAAGGACCCAATATTTTGTCTGAAAAGGATATTTCACGGCTTGAGGAAACTTCTGAGCCCCCCAAATTTGTTCTTAAGCCAGAAAGTCAGTCAGGATGCTCCCTGGGGCTCAGTAGGTCCTGCTGTGGTGTCATGTTCAGCTCAGCCCTCTTGCCCAACTGCAGTCAGAGCCCTTGGCTTTTGTCCAAAGGCCAGACTTTCTTTGATTGGTCTCCTACATGAGTTCGAATTCTTCACCAAAGCCCAAGAGAAACAGGGGTGCAAGAGGAGCAGGATAGTACGTAGGAGGTGCCCTTCAAGGGCCTGAGAAGCATGTTGGGTGCAGCTTTCTGGAGAAGGGAGGTCGAAGGCAGGACTTAATAAGGTAGATGGTGAGAATCTCAGCTGCTGCCATCCATCATTTATCAAGTTGGACCTCAATCCCCCCTGTACTTTGGACTCTGCTCCTACCCTCACCACCACCACAAGTGATCCTGGCAGCTCCCAGGGTGTCCTTGAGATTCCTGGCTGGAGGAGGATTAGCAGGCTTCCTAGGACTCCAGTGCTATATACAAAGTAAAAGGAAGGGCTACTCAGAGCTTCTGGGCTATGAAGCCCTACAGAGCCCTACAGGCCCTGGCCAGTCAGCCTGGGCCAATCTCCCTAGCTGGCAACTCTCTGTGGGATATTAGAGCCAACTCCTAGGCAGTGAGCTCTGCAGGGAAACCACTGAGAGCAGCCCCAACACAGACTCGTGCAGAGCAGGTGGCGCTTGGTCTAACTGCAGGTGAGCCCCTTTGTTATAGGGAGGGACGCTGGGGCAGGGACATGGAGGAGTGTGGATACCTAAGGACTTTGTGGCCCTCTCTTGGTGAGTCCACTGTCTTTGCCTGCACCTTCTCTCCCAGTCTGCCTGCCTTTTAATATCCACTCTTCCCTCTGCTAACTGTCTTCTCACCCCATACCCACTGCCTCTCAGATCTCTAGGTCTCAGTTCCCAGCTGCAAGAGGGAAGAAGTGGGTGGAGCAGACCACACAGGTCTGTGGAAGCCTTGCTTACCTTCCCCCAAGGGGTCCAGGCTGTGGAGCATGAGCTGGTAGATGGTGCTGCGGATGGTGCTGTTGTGCAGAGAGGCCGAGCTGCTCCCTCGGGTCAGCAAGGACGGCAGCTGAGCAAGGAGAGCCACACAGGCTTCAGTGGGCCCCTGCCCAAGGCAGAGGAGGAACAACACAACCACCTCACTAACCTTACCTCCTTCCCATAGAGATCGGGGAGAAAGCACAGATCTTGACCTTGCCTCTGCCTTCACCTCCAGCCAGCACAGTTACACTGCTTTCTTTCTCAGCCACCCCTCCACTCGTCCATGACTGGCTCATTCTACGTACAGAACAGTTCCCCGAGTTCTCAACAGGGAGCAGACCTCCTGTATTAAGGAAACCACATTACCAAGGGTTTGCACATCCCTGTAAGCACACCTTCATAGAACATAACCTCACCCACACACCAAAAGGCAGCCCCCTTGAATAGGGGGCCAGTATTATCGTGTTTTATCACTGCCCCACCTCCAGAGCTAACCAAAGGTATGATCCCCATCTACAGAAAATGAAATAAAAACTCAAAACAACCTAGCTGGCTTATCCAAGGTCATGCAAGGAGTGAATGAAAAAGTCAAACTAGTACCCAGTTCTTCTGATTCTTAGTTCATTTTTGTTTCTACCCGCATGCTCAAATTTCCAGGCACACACACACAAACATACACACACACAGACACCCCTGTACTGTACACAGATGTGACACACATTTATTCATAGTGACACACATAGAAATAGCATCTGATTTACAAATAGCTTCAGATAACATCCAAAACCAACACTTCAGCACTTGCTCATTCCTTTCCCTCTCTCTTCCTTTCTCCTTTCCTCCCTCCCTTCCCCTCCTTCCACCCCCTTATTCCCCTGGATCTGAACTCTCCTGCCATCTAGTGGCTGTGGTAAAACAGTACTTCACAACTGGTCTAGGGATTTCCCATAGGATATAGACAGCTCAATCTAAGGAAATCCCTAGACTCTGTCTCCAAAAAAAAAAAAAAAAGAAAGAATGAAAAAGAGGGGAGGGGAGAGGATAAAAGAGAGAAGAGGAGAGGAGAAGAGAAGACCTCAGACACACTCCCCCTCCAGTGCTCCTCCTATCTTCCTCTTGGTTCTAGGGAATCCGAAAGCCACATTAGACTTTTCTATCAACCAATTATACAATGTTGGGCTATAAAATAGGACTTGAATTCATCTACTTCAGTTATTTTATAGATGCAGAATCTGAAGCCCAAGGTCACAAAGCAAGCTGGAGGCACAGCCAGCTGTAACATGCAGACTTAGCTCCCAAACCAGCACTTCTCAAAGACCACCTGGAGGTAAGAGCTCGCTCCTTCCTTGGCTCACCCTGATAGCGCTCCCAGGAGCTCCCAAGGTCTGAGCACATCCAGGCTCCCAGCATCAGAGCCAAAGTGGGTTTGTAGCCATGTGCTTAGACCCTGCAGTGTCCCCACCCGGCAGACTGCATATGGCACCCACCTTCAGCTTCTTGTTATCCTGTAGATCATCCACCGCAATGGCCCCATCACCTGGCTGCAAATAGGGACAGAAGTCACAGGATATCATGGAGAAACCCTCACCCTTTCTTCTTACTTCCCTCTCTCTCCCAAGAAGCCCTCAGGTTGGAACACAGAAATACACCCCGAGATAACCTGGTCTCAGAAAATGTTTTAACATGCCCAAACCCCCAGTGTAACCTCTACAATCTGGCTTCAATCTGTACACAGTATCCCTGCCGAATGTGTCCACTCACTACAGTCCAGTAACACTGACAGCCCTTCAATTCCTTAAATGTGCCATCCTCATCACACACCTGGAAACCCTCATCACAGGGCACCTCCCCTGGTGGTAATGCACTTTCCCTCCTCAAGCTTCAGGTCTCCACTTAAATGTCACCTTCACCCGGGAAGCTAAGTATAATTCTCTTTTATAGACTCCTGTTCTCTTCTTTCATTGCACTTTCACCAATTTATCTGTATGTTATTTGTTTGTTAATAAATATACAAACAAATTGACTTCCCTATTAGTTTGCCCTTGAAGGCAAACTATCCTATTCCACTGTGTGGCCAGCATGAGAACACTGCCCAGCACTTAGCAAGGATTCAATAAATATTTATTAATTGAATGAGTGAATTGTCCTCTAAACACACTTAATCTATTGTAACTCCTTGTTATTGCTCCTTGTTATGCCTCTTCCTCCTTCCTAAAATGCCTTCTCCACGCCTCTCTGCCTACCCAAATGCAATCTGTTTTTTATAATATTCAGGTTAAATTCTTGTATGAAACTTTCCCAAATAGCCCCTTACACTCCCACCACCACCCTCACTGCAGCTCACTATAATACTTCTTTCCTCAAAAGTTGTGTAATAACAATAAACATATTTTGTGATACTAAAATCGGCTGCGTGACCAGATAAGCACTAGTGTCTCAGGAAAGCCGTGAGGCAGCCCTACATAATCCAAAATGAAAAAGCATTAAGCTTATAGTATTTACTGTATCAAGAGTTTGCCATTTTGCTTTTACAGTTTTGTTATACCATTTGAACTTTTAAAAACCATCATTTAGGCTCAGCACCATATAGCAGGTGCTCAGTAAATAAGAACTGAATGAATGAATAAACTAGAGGGATGAGCAATGGCTCTCAAACAGGCACTATAGTCTGTATTTTCTGAGCTGAACAGGGACATGGATGTAGCAAGTTCAGTTCTGTTCTGTGCACGGAGGTTGGTGGGGTGAGGGAAGCAAAGAGAAGGTAAAGACAATTACTGGGGGCATCCAGGAGTACCCTGCTGCCTGAAGATAGCACAGTGTTATCTTTAGGGAGCAGTGTCCACTCGTTTAGCTCACCTTACTGAGCACCTACTGTGTACATGTCCTCTCTAAGGTACCCTCACTTTAGAGTCTCACGGAACAAAAAACTTTGGAATTGATTTTTAGTGATCACTTGCCCAATGAAATCACATCTCCCAGATTATTGAATCATCCAATTAATTTAACAGGAAGGTCCCTCCTCTGCTTACTTGCAGTCTACTGCTGCCCAACAGAAATAAAATGCAAGCCACAAACATCATCTTAATTTTATTTTTCTCAAGAGCTGGACATCCACCCCTGTGCTAGCAGAGACCTGGAAGTCTCCAGCCCTTTGGCTAGCCCTCGAAGCAGAACTTACAGTTTGAACCCTGGTGAGTTCTGGCTGCTCCATGGCAATACATCATTTTAATTTTTTACTAGCCGTATTTCTTAAAAAGTAAAAGAAACAGGTAAAATTAATTTCAATAATATTTGGGTTAGGTTATACTTTACTTAACCCGATATGCCAAAAATATAATTTTGACATGTTATTTATATTAAAAATACCAATATTTACATCCTTTTATTCATACTAAGCCTTTGAAACCCAATGTATATTTTATACTTATAGCACTTCTCAAAATGGACTATTCAAATTTCAAGTGCTGAGTAGTTGCATGTAGCTAGTGGCCACCATATGGAACAACACAGCTGTGGTCTCTCCACACTCCCTCATTCCTCTGGCCTTTGCACATCCCTACCCCTTCTTCAGTCAGTGAACTCCTGCTTATACGTCAAGACTTAGCTAAGTGTCACCTCCCCTCTGGTCTGTTGAGAAGTACACTCTGCAGTATCCTCAGCATTTACCTACATAGTTACACTTGTTGACATTGTAACTATTGGCTTTACTTGTCTGTCTTCTCACTGAAGAATATTTATCATAAGCTGATGAAGCTTAAGCTTCTGGGCCTATCTCTTCTCTACATAAATGCTTTTCCAAGGCTTATACCTAATTCTGTAGCAATGAATTTAGATTCTTTTTCTTAATTAACATTAGGACCCACCAAAACTAGATCAACTCTAGCTCCTCCATTAGCTTCATGGAGCAGCTCCTTGAGAGCTGAGCTAGAGCCTTTTTTATCGCTATATCACAGACCCTACACAGGCCTCGTACAAAGTTATTTAATGAATGTTGGATGAATGGATAATTATTGGGGTTCTTTGGGGATTTATCCCAGACAGGCTCTCTCTTTCACAATAGTATCAGCCAGTCTTTGATTTTAATTACCAGACATTTGTTGATGATTCACAAATTTCTATTTCCAGCCCAGACTTTATTCCTGAGCTTCAGACTCATTTGTGCAATTGACTCCTGGCATATCCACTTAGAAGTGACCTACAAACCCAAAGTCATCATTCTAGCATGGGAACTCTTGAGTCTGCCTATACTTCCTCAAGTCTTCTCCTTCTCAGAAGATGGCACCACCATCTACCCTGCTGCTCAAGCTAAAAAACTTAGTGGTACACAGAGGGTGCCAAAGAAATGTATATACATGTTAAGAAAGAAAACAACTGTAGTGAATGTGTAACACTGAAGTCATGTTTGACTTCTGCAATTGGAAGAGGTGCTCAACATGACTTGTTTCATCTTCTATTATCAGTATACTGTGTATATTAAATATTTCAATTTTAATACAACTTTTTCCTTTCTTAAAATTCACATACATTGTTTGGCACCGGGTGCATGTGTGTACCCCCAAACAGCCTCATAAGTGGACATTCTTCACAGAGCAGTTAGGGAGTGACCTTTTAGATAGGACTCTCATTACTTCATTTCCCTGTTGAGTTTCAAATAAATTCATACTCTGTATCCTAAGCACAGGACCTTGCATGAAGTAGCTTCCTGCTCCTTTTCAGCAGCAGCCTGGACCACTCTCCCTGGTACTTCCACATTGGCCTCCATTCTTTCTTCCAATATGCCAAGCTCTTTCCCAGCTCTGAGCCTTTGCAAATACTGTTCCCTCTTCCAGGAATTCTTGCACATGCAACATGGGATGGTTTCCCTTCTCATTCTATAGATCTCTGTTTGATCTCTTCTTCACCTAAGGGACTCTTCTGCTCTCCCTTGCTAAAGGGGAGCTTGCTGTTTGAGGCCACACTCTATCACATGCCTTGTTTACTTCCTTCAGGGCATTTGTCATACCCTGAAATTACCTTCTTGATTTATTTTTCTTGTTTATCATCCAAACGCTCACACTAAAAAGTTTTCTATTGGTTTTATGTTTCCAATTAATTTGGGTGGCAGAGCATCTAGAAATCAGGCTGTTCTTTGTAGAACACCATGAATATCTAATTTCATATCTAATCCATGAATATCTAATTTCATATGTGCTAGGACAAAATATTACTATGTTGTACAAATGCGTGTAAAATCTCAACTACAAGCTTACACTTACCCATGAAAACAACAAGCTGTTGGACTAGGCATGATCAGATGTTTTGAATTTTCAGTTAATATTTGTTTGTTTCTTGTGCATCCATTTTGTCATATGCTAGTACCCACTAGCAGGTAAACAATGACAGCTTAAGAAAATTTTGTGAGGAAAAGAAACCTTAAAATTGAGAACTCTACTCTTACTATCTTTTCCTGACAACTGGAGGAAAGCTGACTATTATTAAAGGAGCTGAAGGAGGAAATGTTCAGCCCAGGCTAGGATGGCTCTTTGGGAGCACAGCGTATTCCTTACAGCCTAGTATGGGTGGGGACCACAAAGGCAGGAGGGTCCATGGTGGCTTCTTCCTGCCTACAGCCCACTGTCTCCACACAGACAGATGGCTCTACAGGCCATTGAGAGGAGCCCTTGGGATAAATGTCAACCCTGACAACAAAAGGGAGGAACAGCCCCCAAGGAGGCACCAGACTTGTCTGCTTGATGTCTTGCTGGTTGGTTTAATGAAAAATCTTGCCAGGAAGAATACAGCCCCTTGTGCAGAATGACAGACTTTGCCCAGAGTTTCACATTCTGAGGTATTCTTGGGAGCAGAATGTGGGCATGAGGGCTTCCGAAGAGCCCCCCACTAGGCTTGGTCTCTGCTTTGTATTCCTTTTTGCTGATGGCTTTCCACAGGGCTGTCTTGCCAATCACACACTTCCTGCAGGTGGCTGGTCCTTCCTGGCTAATCTTGTCCTGTAGAAAGAAGGACCTCGTTGTCCTTCAATACCAATAAGGCTTTTCAGCCAGCCTATCACCTCTACTCTGCTGTCAGTTGGCTTTCTGTGAAATAGACACAGAAATGGTCCAGGCACGTGAGAGATTTATCAGTTTTGGCCAGAAAAAAAAGCAGTATAAAGTTTCAGAGAGAGCTAAGTTAGACTCCATGATAACCATACAAACATTTAGCATTTCTTTTTCGAGATTATAAAAGGCATTCTCAAATATATGTCAATCTGGGGCAGCGCCTGTGGGTCAGCGAGTAGAACGCCGACCCCATGTACCAAGGGTGGCGGTTTCAAGCCCGGCCCTGGCCGAACTGCAAAAAACAAAAAATAGCCGGGCGTTGTGGCCAGCGCCTATAGTCTCAGCTCCTCCGGAGGCTGAGGCAAGAGAATCACCTAAGCCCAGGAGATGGAGGTTGCTGTGAGCTGTGTGATGCCACGGCACTCTACTGAGGGCGATAAAGTGAGACTCTGTCTCTAAAAAATATATATGCGTGTGTGTGTGTGTGTCAACTTGACAATGTTGTTTGAATTTTAGCTTTGATTTTTTTTCAACCAATATCAAAAGAGAGACTCTAAAACAGGGGTGTCCAACCTGTGCTCACAGGCCACATGCTGATCTCTTGCTTATGTGGTGTCAGATATTGTGAAAAGTATGATCAGATTATTTTCTTTTTTTTTGCTAATTGGTTTTTGTTAGTGTTTGTATATTTCATATGTGGCCCAAGAATATTCTTCATCCAATGTGCAACAGAGAAAAACAAGGTCAGACATCCTTGCTCTAAAATACTCACTATATGTCTATGTCCGATACTAAGTCCTTTATTTCTTTCTGAAAATACTTTTTTTTTTTTTTTTGAGACAGAACCTCAAGCTGTCACCCTGAGTAGAGTGTTGTGGCATCACAGGTCACAGCCACCTCCAATTCCTGGGCTCAAGCGAGTCTCTTGCCTCCGCCTCCCAAGTAGCTGGGACTACAGGCACCCGCCACAACGCCTGGCCATTTTTTGGTTGCAGCTGTCATTGTTGTTTGGTGGGCCCGGGCTGGATTCAAACTCGCCAGCTCAGGTGTACGTGGCTGGCGCCTTAGCCCGTTGAGCCACAGGCGCCGAGCCTCTGAAAATACTCTTACATGAATTCTGATTATAATCCATCCCAAAAAACCTTCATTCTGATTCTAGATACTCAGAGCAGAATAAAAAGTAAAGGGAAAGGTCCTGCAGCTCAGAAACTCAACAGCTATCAGCAGGGTGAATATTCAGTAAGAAAGTGATGGTTCTCTGCTGATTGTGTATTTCCAAATTGTTCAAGTAGGAAAATATCTGAGAACCTCTTCTTTTTTTTTTTTTTTTGAGGCAGAGCCTCAAGCTGTCACCCTGGATAGAGTGCCATGGCATCATAGCTCACAGCAACCTCTAATTCCTGGGCTCAAGAGAGTCTCTTGCCTCTGCTTCTCAAGTAGCTGGGACTACAGGTGCCCGCCACAACGCCCGGCCATTTTTTTTTGGTTGCAGCCGTCATTGTTGTTTGGCGGGTCCGGGCTGGATTCGAACCCGCCAGCTCAGGTGTACGTGGTTGGCACCTTAGCCACAGGCGCCGAGCCAGAACCTCTTCTTTTAGTAAAATACCACATGGCCATTCCCACTATGTAGCTGTTTTCATACAAGGACAGAGTGGAGTAGTTATGACAGAGACTGTATGGGTAACAAAGCCTAAAATGTTTATTGTTTGACCCTTTACAAAAAAAGTTTGTCTCCCTATGTACTAATTCATCCCACTCAATGTTACAGATAAGAAATCTAAGGCCTGTTTGAAAAGCAAAGTGACTTTGTAGAATTTTGCACAGGGTTCCCTGCATTGTAATTAATTTTCTCTATGCTTGTCCCTTCTACTGGAAGGGATACAACTTATTTATTTCCCATACTGTTTTTTGTTTAAGTATTTAATAATACTGGTTTGTTGAACTGCATTGACTTACCCAGTCCAGGGTAACAGGGATAGTCAACAGTGGGTGCTAAAAAATGTATACACATTTTAAGAAAGAAAAAATTGTATTAAAATTGCAACAGTCAATATAAACTGATGTTTGTTATCTTGTATGTTATATCTTGTATCTCTTGTAATTGCAGAAGTCACATGTGACTTGAGTATTAAAATTTTAATATAGATTTTTCCTTTCTTAAAATGTGTATACATATTTTTAGCACTCTCCCTATATATGTGTACCTCTCTATATACTCTGTATAGTCTCTAAATATGTGAATATAATAGGCTGTCCATAAGCTAGCATGGATTCCCTCCCCAACTCCTTTATCTTGACGAACTGGAATGCCTGGACTGTTAGGGTTCCTAGAAGAAACTGAACCAAATATTTACGGAACTCCTAAGAACTGGGCTCAACCCTTTAGGAGATACAAAGATTGTTTGTATCTTTGCAACCGCATTTAGTTGCAATGATGAGCCTGACATAGCCACCCCTACACCTCCCCCAGGTTGGCAATAGAGAACAAGATAGGTTCAGCTTTCTTTCCTATCTCTCTCCAAGAAGTAGCTGGCTCATATTTCCCTGCACACTGCTTCTCTGTTTGGACTTCCTGAGCTGCTATGACCATGCCTTTGCCTCTCAGCCCTGCTCCTTGGCTCCCAACCACTCTGCCTGGCCTTCCCCAACTTTTGTCTGACTTCCTCAACTTTGGAGCTATGGCTGACTAATAAGCCAAATTTCCCTGGACCCTGCATTCCTGAGGTGATGCTCAAAGAGGGGACCTATTAGTCAGGGAGGGACATGAACCAGGTATGTTTACTTTCACAATCAGAGTAAAGGTCAAATATTTTACAGGGTGAGTAAAGACATTAAGTCACAAAAAAACGAATACCAGCCTGGTTTACCAGATCAAAGACTAAATTCTCAAAGAATAGCTTCATGAATTCAAAACAGAATAGCTTGTCCTCAGTCTGTTAGTGAAGTGCAGGATAATTTTTTCCCACTAACAAGATCATTGGACTTGGCCAGCCAAACACAGATATAAAGATACAGCAAAAGTAGATTCCCTCTCCGACTACAAGCAACTTGAGGTGAAACTCCAAATGCACATGTGTTTAAAAACTATTGTTAAATAGCTGTGATTCTTGAGTTATTTGAACTAATTTTTAGGAGGCAGTTATTAGTGATAGAAAGTTCTGACTACAAGAGTTTAATTTTAAATAAAGATTTACTTTCAAATATCAGTAATTCAACCTACTTTTTAAAAAACTAATGCTGTCAATTAAAAATAATACCAGATCTGTTCCAACAAATAGATAAGAACAGAGTTATAATTAGTGCTGTGCTTACTGGCTGGCAAAGAGCTGCTGCTAAAGCCCTTGAAGAGTCTCTAAGTAGGTTACAAATTCTCTTTTGAAATCATGATTATGCTTCATTAGCTTAGCAAGCTTTGCTTTGATGGTCTAACTCTGAGGAAATGGAAAGTTCAGAACTTACAGAGTTTAGATAAAAGGAGAATTACTTGGAAGGCAGGTCAGAGGCATTTTGAAAACCCCAAGACATCAGGTGCTTTCCTCTGAGAATACCAGGACTTCATGGCCAGCCCTTGGCAAGGGCCACCCTGAGAACTTCATTGGGAACGAGGGGCTCTGGGTCCTCAGATTAAGTTACTCAACGCTCTGAGCCGCCCTCTTTGCTGAACCTGTGGCTGTGTGGGGCAGTAATCTGGTGGAAAATAGCAGAATGGAGAGTTAGGAGTTAGAGTTCCCATTCCAGCTCTGCCACCTGCTGGCTGTATGACCCTGGGCAGGGCATTTGTCCTTTTTTGGGCCATCTGCAAATGAGACAATAGGAGATTGGTTGATCAGATTGGACAAACAACCGTTGTACTGGGTTCTGCCTGAACTGAATGCACTTGGATACAGGACATTATCACAGAACGTTAAAGTTAGAGCGGACATTTCGGTGATTAGTTGGACTCTGTCATTTCCCCAGGGGAAGGGAAGGGACCTGTCTAAGGTCACACCATTCATCAGAGGCAGAATTGGAGCAGAACCCAGATTTCCTGGTTCTGGCTCGGCCAGAACGCTGTGTTACCACAAAGGTGCTAAGGGAGGCTCATTTAAGTGCCCCTGCCTGGTGTGTCTGGCAGACATGTTGCTGAGTTTGGTCTCCATCCTGCCTACTCATCAAAACTGCTCTGGATTAAGTAGCTAAGTCCTTCCACTCTTTGTACACAAAATTCTGCCTGCACTAGTGGCTTCTCTAAGATATGGAATGAGCAGACGGTGGACCAACCCTCACCCAAACTCACCCTTTAGGAGCAAGAGAGAAATGGGGTCTGTGCTCTGTAAGGTACCCTCACTTTAGATTGTCAAGGAACAAAAAACTTTGGAATTGATTTTTAGTGATCATCACTTGCCCAATGAAATCACATCTCCCAGATTATTGAATCATCCAATTAATTTAAGAGGAAGGTCCCTCCAAGGGGGCAGAGATGTTCTTGGAAAGGAACTTCTGGGGTGGGAGAAAGGGCCAGGATTGGTGTTCCTGGCGTCTTGTCTCTGGTCTCTAGTAGGCACAGAGAGGGGCTCTGTCCCCAGATGGGTTTGTCGGTGGGTGAGTGGAGCTCCCATCCTCTCTAATATTTTAAAAAAACAAACTCCCCCCCTCTTCTCAGACCCCATCCAAGTCCCCAGCCCCTCTAAGTCTGTAATGTGACCAAACAGGATTAAATGAAAGTGAGGGTGCTAGATAAGCCCTGAACACCATGCACATGGAAGAGATTATCATTTTTCCCTACCTGGTATCTCCTTGGACATTCTCCAAATCCCAGCTCCAGTCAGACCAACCCAAGTTCATATCCTGGTCCCACTGCCTATTTGCTGTGTGACCTTGAACAAGTGGTTTATCTTTGTTAGGCTTCAGTTTCCTCTCCTGCAAACAGGGGTCACAATACTAACCAGCTGATAGCATGATTGGGGTTGAGCCAAGGTCACACTTGCAAAGGCCCCAGCATAATGTCTGGCAGAGAACAGACACTCTGTAAATGCTGAATAAATAGCGAGGGAAGCAGAGTATTCATCTCTTGACATCTGACCCAGCATCTCCTACTCTTCACTCTCTGGTTTCCGCCCATCCTTTTACCCCAAAGGGACTACAGAAGCCTGAGTGAGCCTGTCCTTACCTTGTTGAGGTCCTCTAAGGCCATGACCTTGGCTGCTGGTCTCCTGCTGAGCTGCTCCTTCACCCAGAGCTCAATTTTCCTGTTCCACTTCATGGCAAACACATAGAGGCCATAAGCCAGCAGCAGCAGCAGACTCTCCCACCAGGCAATGAGGCTGTCCAGGAAGAAGAGGATGAGCATCATCAGATCAAGGATGTAGAAGGAGACGTCACGGAACAAGGGCCACCAGGTAAGGTTGAGGATCTCCCGAGAGAAGAGGGCACAAGTGCCAATGACAAAGAGGATGTTGAATACAGCAGAGCCCACGATGGTACCGATGCCCACGTTGCTGTGGGAAATGAAGACACCGATGAGGGAAGTGAAGAGCTCAGGGGCGGAGCCTCCAGCAGCCATGAACGTGGCACCTGCCACATCCTCCGAGATCTGCAGCTTGTCTGTGATGACACCCAGGGCTGGAACAAAGTACTCGTCGCATACAATGGCCAAGGCCACAAACACGTACATCATTCCGAAGATGTGCAGCACCACCCAGCCCTGCCGCCGCTCCTCCACGCTGAACAGATCCGGGGGGTACTCTGCCTTGGGGTAGAGGTCTGGCCAGCTGGGAGGCAGCACTGAGAGACTGGGACTGGGCACCTCTGGTAGCAGGGCAGTTGTCAGGCTTAGGGAAGGGGTGATGGGCATGGTGGGGGCTGGCTTCACAACCATACAGTGATGGACCTGGGTGGTTGGAGCTGCCCTCACCTTGAGGGTTGCTGAGGTGCTGGGTGCTGTGGAAGCTTTCTTTGCCAGCCTCCCAACAGTGGCTGGGGCTATTCTGATGGTTGATGAGCTAGTTCTGGGCAGGGGATTAATGCTCTGGGCAGAAGTAGAGGCTTTTGTTTCTGCTGGGCTGCTGCTTGTCACTTGCCCCTCAGGGACAGCTGGGGTGTGCTCCAGGATTGTTTTCTGGGGAGTTGTCAGGTTGTTCTTTCCCACTAACCTCCAGGGACTGGTTGGGCTGTTATTTTCCACTCTTCTGGGGATAGTCAGGGTGCTCTTTTCCACTGCATTGCTTGGAGAAGTCAAGATGTTTGTTTCTACCTCATGTGTCAGGGACGTTGGGGTGTTATCAACTATTCCCTTGAGAGTAGTTTGGGTGGCTTCTTCCACTATTCTCTTGGGAGAGTTTGTTTTTAATATTTTATAGGTTGCTGTAGTTTCACTGTCTTCCACTGTTGAACTGGGAGTAGTTGTATGGCTTGTTTCAATTGCCAAGAGTGTAGATAGAGCATAAGTGTCTACTATTCTACCAGGTGGTGATGGCATGTACTTCTTTACCTTTCTCCTGGCCTTTGTCGGGCTGTAGCTCTTCATTTCTCCCCTGGGTATTGGGGTATAATATTTTACTTTTTGTCTGCTTGAAGTTGGGGTGTAGTGATTCAATATTCTACTAGATGTGGTTGGGGTATTTTCCTTCACTCTTTCTGTACCTGCTGCTGTTGGGCTGAAATTATTTTTGATTGTTGTTGGGGTAATCTCAACTGTCCCTCTGGGAATATTGGGGGCATTCTCCATTGTTATGCTAGGTGTTTCTTCATCTCTGCCCACCATAGCTTGGGGTACCAGCGTCTCACTCTCCATTTCAGGGCTAGACTTTGGAGGATCACTGCTCACCATGATCATTCTATCATTGGGAATTTCTCGGCTGGCCAGTTTTACAGGCTGTTGTGAAGAGACTTCTGCCCACAGTGAGGAGAGGCCCCGGGGTCTTCTCAGGTGCTGATAGGTGGAACTGATGATCAATATTCCCAGCAGGAAGATGAAACGACTCCAATGAAGCCTTTTTGGCCGGAGTAACCGCCTCTCCTGTGACCCCATCCTGATCAGTTTCCCCATGATGGCCAGTTATGTCTGGTTACAGAAGGCCTCTCATTCTGTCCATGGAAAGATGGAGACAACTCTGGGATTCAGATTGCTGATCAGGGAAGATTTCTCCATGAAGCCCAGCCGGGCGGTATCCACAAACCTAGATGGAACAAAAAGAGAGATTATTTGTCAGTAAGAGGAAACAAGGAAAAAGAGATGATAGAAGCCCCAAGGATGTGAAAGTATCATGCCAGGGCCTTTGTGGAAATGGTGGGGGTGGGGAGGTGAACAGTCAATTCTACTAGAGCAAACTACCTCTGCCTCCATCTCCAGCAGCCAATGTTGGCTTGAGAGAGAAGGCCTAGAGCAAGAGCATAGAGAGACCCTCTGTGCTGAGTTGGCACCTCAGCGGCCCCCAGGTTCTTGAGCTGGATCCTGGGTGCTCTGTGACGCCTACCCAGTCCTCTCTGGGCTCCTCTGCCAGTACTCCTCAGGTCCAAGCCTACGATGCTAGGAGCTCATTCATCCATAGTTGGTTCCCAGACCACACATCTCACCTTATCAAAGGCAGGAAGGAAGTAGGCAGGTATATTTTTAAGCTGTTGACTAAAATAGACAGCAGTAGAGAGCATTGCCAGAGACATTAGCTTTCATATGTATTCCTGGACTGACTTAAAACAATTCCACTATGTCAATCCAGGGAGGACAAAGCTTTAAAGTTAATGTCATGGAGCTTCCCAAAGAGTGCGGTGTGGTGGGTGGAACATGGGGAATGGAGACAAAGGCCTGGATTCTCTGCTTGTGGCTTCTCATCTGTGTCATCCTGGACAGGCTAAGCTTTGGTGTCTCATCCGTGAAATGGCCATGATAATATATATGTTGATTATGTAAAGATGAGCTCTGGAAAGACAGCTAGAAAAGGGACATTGAGGATCAGAACTCAGAGGGAGACTTACTTTTTACTATACAGTCTATCAATTTGACCTTTTTATCATGTTCATGTTATAATACTTTTAATTTAAATGAAATTAATTTTTATTATAATAATATCTATGCAAATAGTAATAATACCTATGTCACAGAAATGTTGAGAGAGTAAAATTACAAAGATATGTGAAAAGCACTGAAGAGAATCAAGTGCTACGTAAGAGTTAGTTTTACACAGGATGTGGGAGTGAAGACCAAGAGAGGCCCTCAAAGAATCTTTGTTTTATAAAGAAGGACATTGAGGCCCAGCCCTAGTAAATATTTCTTAAATATCTAATCAATGTCCACAGATCATTACAAAACAATGACTAAAATGATTGGCTTTCTATACAATAGTAATATACTAAAAAGTGAGCTGAGTAACCCTACAGACAATGTCCGGTACATTATAACCAACTCCTCCTGTGAGACATGAGGACACTGAGGTCTAGTGAGATGTGCCTTGCTTAACATCACACAGCTGGTGAGTGGTTGAGCAGCTGAACCTCCTAATTCCCCTTTTATTCTAGCACTCCACATTAATTAGAGATGCAAATGCAATTGTCTTAAAAAACAGAAGAGGGAGAAGCAAAGTTTGTCCTTGATGTCTATCATTTTCTATCCATTATCTCCCTGCAATCCTGCTGTCCCTTGCCAGAAACTCTAACATTTCGTAGCAAGCCCACTTGCATCTCCTACAGAACGTGAGGCAGTTTCTTTCTTCCTGATGTGTGCACATTATGTAACAGTGCCAAGCTGGCACCCCAGCTGATCCCGTCTAACTAATCACACCATTTACCTCCAAACCTCGACATCTGGGTGCCTCTTCAGTTCTGGGAATTTGTCAGAATCCAGTTCTCAAAAAGTGGGTCTGAAGCTGGACAGCAGGGAACACTCCATTCTCCTGCCCCCAATTCCCTTATGGAATCCTAATTCAAGGCAGGGTCGGGTGTGAAGGGCATCTCAGGGGAAGAATATCTGATCCTGGCTAATACCCGCCTTCTCTAAGAAGCTTATCAGGGCATTGTACAAGTTCTTGGTCCCAGTGCCTCTGAGCAAGCCCGAGGGGGTGGGACTTCTCCCAGGGACACAGACGGGCTTGCCGTGGGCCCCCAGAATCACAAGGGGGTGGGGGGACTCTCAAACTTTCTAAACTAGGGGAATGAAAAGTGATCCAGGGTTTCCATGCTAAGGTGGTGGCAAGTTTGAGAAAGATGCAGAGGGTGCTCTGAGGAAACCAAGAGAAAGTGGCTGGGGCTTAAGAGATCAGAAGACCTCAGTTAGCCCCAGGCCACACTTGCTACTGTGTGATTCCAAATGTAATCTAAATGTAAATATGAGGATAATACCTGTTCTAACTGTCTGTAAGGTGAATGTGAGAGTCAAATTAACAATGAGGGATTCTGGAGAAAATACCATGCAAAGTTTAACGCATTCCATACATGAAATACGTTTTATTAGGCCTAAAGGAAATCCTTGGGAGGGACACCAATGGATCTCCCAGAACAGGCTGGGACATCCCAAGATGCCTGAGGAGCTGGTGCCCTCAGCTTCCTGCACCTCTATCCCATGACTTGGAGCTGATTAAAATGGGAGTGGGGTAAGGCAGCTGGGGCCTCAAGATCCTACCCAAAGATGACCTGGAAGCTGTTTCAATCAGCCGTTTCTGCTGACTCTGCCTGATATTTACTCATTGCATACCTTTCTCCCTTCCTTGTTTGCTGCAGGGTACATGGATGGCAAGCTGCTTTGAGTTACTTTCATCTGAAATAGCAGGTAATCCCTCAGTGCCTCACCTCTGCCCCACTTCACCCTGAGTGGCCCAGAATAACAGGATGGGAACTGCTGTCTCTGCTGAAGCCCACAGTAGTGCCCATCCCCTGAGGAAGAGCTAGCTTCATCTCTGGGTGTCCTGGGATCATTCTGGATGCTGGAAGGCTGGGGACAGGGACTGAGCTCTGCTAGTCACATGTCCTTGCCTTTATGCTGCCGGAAGCAAAACCAAATCTAGTTCCTTTCCTCTTCATGCCAACTGTTTAATACAGTCTCAATCTGCCCTAGAAAGATGAAAAAGGAATACAATTCACAAAGTGGAATGATGAGTGATTTTTTTCTGGAATAATACCTCTATTTTTACAATGTAACTTATGTAATATAAAAAATCCAGGGGAGAAGTAAATTCTCAGAAACACTTTTAAATGTTGCCTGGGAGTTTTTCCTAGTGTCTAACCTAAATCCTACTTGCTAGGAGTGAACACACTTCCTTCCATCTTATTCTCATGGGACTGTGGCATATTTTGAAATTTAATGGTGTGTAGAAAAATAGACTGTTCAACCAAGATTGGAAGCAGCATCTGTACAAGCCATGTGAGTTTAGACAAGGTATTTAACTTCTCAGTGGCTATAAACCTCTCATCCTGTAAAGGAAGGATGATAATGACATTACGTGTTTGATATAGTTGTTGAGAGAATTAAGTAAATCAAACTGTGAAAAATATTAACAGTGCCTGGTTCTGTGGTTATTGTTATCATCCTTCTTTTTGGAGATCACAGATTGTGTTAGAAGGGGCAGCAGGTCTCCCACGCATTCCATTGTTACAACTCTGTATATTTATCAGGGCAATCACATGATCAATGTCTGTATTTTTTTTATTTACTTGTTTGTTTTAAAATTTCAGATTAACATGAGGGTACAAACGATTAGGTTACTTGCTTGTGTTTGTTTGGTAAAGTCAAAGTTGTAGTTGAGCCCTTCAACCAGGAAGTGTCCCATATGGCTTTACATTGTGCCCAATGGGTGACAGCGCCCCAAACCTCCTCCCTCCTCCCATCTCCCTGCTATGTTTGCATTTCTTATGAGCAAGTCAGGTCCAAGCAGATGGAGACTTTGCCTGTCTTATTCATCACTGAATCCCCAGAGCCCAGAACAGTGCCTGGTACTCCATACATGTATTTGATAAATGAATATATTTACTGACAAACTGAAAAAGTATATTCCAGTGAGGGAGATTCTCAGAACTGGGGCACCTGGGTCACACATGGATGGAGTGGGAAATGTCCACTGGAAAGACGCATGGCTGAAACCACACCTGAGGCAGGGAGATACAGGTGGTAGGACTTCAGGTTGAGGCTATCTCAGAGGCAGGTTTTCATCCTCATAGTCAGCTACCTCTCTGGAGGGAACTTGGGTCTACAGAAAAGGTCAGACAGGTGATACCAGAGGGCTTTTATTAATTAGTTAATATTTTTTGAGATAGGGTCTCACTCTTTTGCCCAGGCTAAAGTGCAGTGGTGGAATCATAGCTCATTACAACCTAAAATTCCTGGGCTTCAATGATCCTCTTGCCTCCACCTCCCAAATAGCTGGGATTACAGGTGGATACCACCATACCTGGCTAATTTAAAAAAAAAATTTTTTTTTTTTGTAGAGACAGAGTCTTACTATGTTGACCAAGCTGGTCTCAAACTCCTGACCTCAAGTGATCCTCCCATCTCAGCCTCCCAAACTGCTGGCACTACAGGCATACGCCACCACACCTGGCCATCAGGGGTTTTACTGTGGCTGAGCAAGAATCCACACAGTACCAGTATGATTTACAATCCCTCTCTAAGTAACAGTCCAAGTAAAACTCACATGTCAAATCTGATTTTACAAAGGAATGATGATTAAAGCATAGCAAGATACCTTTTTTTTGCCTATAAATTGACAAGGACTAAGAAACTTGAATAATACCTAGTCCTGATACTGGTGAGGAGTATAGGTTGGGTATAGCAGCACAGGTGACCTTGTTAAACTATAAGTCAGATAATGTCCTATATGCCAAACTTCCCAGTGGCTTCTCACCTCATCTAGACTAAAAGCCCCTACAATAAAGTCTATAAGGCCCATTCCAACCTTGCTTATAATAGCAAAAACTACATCTAAATGTCAGTAGAAAACTGGCTACATAAATAATGGCACATCTTTCCAATAATCAATTATACATGGCATATAAAAGAATAAAGCTGATGCCAAAAAGAGATCAGCAAATCAATATAATAGAGGCAATTATTATAATAAAGGCAATAATAAAGGCAAGATGCAGACCTGTATATAAACATTATTTTATTTAGTTAGACAGTATTATATATGTTATGTTTAAGTTATATACATACAAGGAGGACATAAAGTTCGTGTGCAACTTACTATGTTAAACTATTTTAAATTGCACACAAACTTTATGTCCACCTTGTATAATATGTACATGCACACAGAAATACATACATGTATAGACAATTTTGCAAAGCATATGCAAGATGGCTATACTTCCGTTGCCAACAGATAGAGAATAAACAAAAACAAATAAACTCTCTGGTGTTTCACCTCTCCATGCCAGTGGCTAGAACTCCACTTGAGACAGGGAGATAAATATGATTACTTGTTTCTATTCTGAAACTTTGAATTTTTCCCATGGACACAAATTACTTTTATAATTTAAAAAAAGTTTTATATTATTTTGCTTTACTTGCCTTTTCAATGAAAGATTGAAAAGAGAGGTTGGGTCCCTCCCCAGATGAGAGGCCTTTAAAAATCCAGACTTTATAACACTTTTTAAGGAGAGTATGTCCTGAATAAAGAAGTTTAATTCTACTTTCTTAGAGAAATATAGTATCTATCAAATTTTCTCTGCTTTCCCCTTTGACTTTTTTACCAATAACCTCCCTTCCTTCCTGCCTATCTTTGTTCCACAATGGTAAATTCAGCATCACATACTAGACCCTGGAGATCCAATGGTGGATAAAATTCTTCCTATTTACAAAGCAAAAGCAAAGTTAATTGGCATTGGAAATACGTGAAAGCTCTTCTTTGTTCAGCAACTACTCTTTTCATTATTTAAAATAGAGAGATGCTGCCTCGGGCGCCTAAGGCTTAGTGGCTAGGGCACCAGCCACATACACCAGAGCTGGTGGGTTCGACCCCAGCCAGGGCCTGCCAAACAACAATGACAACCGCCATCAAAAAATAGCCAGGCATTGTAGCAGGTGCCTGTAGTCCCAGCCACCTGGGAGGCTGAGGCAAGAGAATTGCTTAAGCCTGAGTTTGAGGTTGCTGTGAGCTGTGATGCAACAGCACTCTACCGAGGGTGACATAGTGAAACTCTCTCTCAAAAAAAAAAAGGTTCTTTGTGGCTTTCTCAAATGCTCTAAAAAAGACTAAAAGACGATTGGGAGCAATTTTTTTTTTTTTTTTTTGCAGTTTTTGCCTGGGGCCGGGAATAAACGAGCCACCTCCAGTATATGGGGCCTACACCCTACTTCTTGAGCCAGAGGCACCGCCTGGTTAGCAATGATTTTAAAAGAGGACACAGTTTCTTTATCAAATACACTGAGAGATGTACCAACAAATTGCAATGCCTAGATTTTACTTGGATCCTGATTCAAACAACCAAAGTGTAAAAAAGTAATATTTATGATATTTATAAGACAACTGGATATTTGAAAACTGACTAGACATTTAATGACATTAGGGATTTATTGTTAATTATTTTAAATTTGATAATGGCACTGTAATTATGTTTTCTTAAACTTCTTTAAGAGATCCATATAGAAATATTTATGTAGAAAATGTTATGCTGTCTGGGATCTGCATAAAAATAATAAGTTTGGGAGAAGTAGGGAGGAATATAAGTGAAAGATGATGAGGATGGAGCTGACAGTAGAAACTGGGTGAAGAGGACTTGGACATTTATTATGTCAATCTCCCTATCTTTGTCTATGTTTGAAAATTTCCATAATACATTTTTTTCATTAGAAAGAAGGGTCATATTTATGATTTCTTTGGACTTTTGCTTTGGTGAAAATAGCAGAATGGAGAGTTTGGAGTTTGGAAGTATGATTTGGAAGCAGACAAGGTCCAAGCTAGAGGGGCAGGAAGGAAGACGGAGGTAAAGGACAGCCTGAGGGTAGGAGGCTGAGAGGGTGGAGGAGGAGGGCAGGGAAGAAATGAAAAGGGATGTGGGCTCACCGTGTCCCCACTCCTCTTCGCATTTTCTTCACTTACTCCTTAACTTTCACCTCTGCAGATGAAAAATCTGTGAACTTAACAACGGAAATTCTTTTTTTTTTTTTTTGAGACAAAGTCTTACTCTGTTGCCCTGCGTAGAGTGCTGTGGCATCATCATAGCTCACAACAACCTCAAACTCATGGGCTCAAGCAATCCTTTTGCTTCAATCTCCCTAGTAGCTGGGACTATAGGTGCCTGCCACAATGCCCGGCTAGTTTTTCTACTTTTAGTAGAGATAGGGTCTCCAACTCCTGAGCTCTACCAGTCCACCAGCCTCAGCCTCCCAGAGTGCTAGGATTACAGGCATAAGCCACCATGGCCGGCCTACAGCAGAAATTCTTAGGTACCAAACTATGAAATTCCAAATCAGACCGCAGGGCCTGGGAATCTGCATTTTCAACACATGCCCTAGAAGAATTCCATATCTGGACTTCTCTTTGAGTCCTAGTCTCTAGCCCCTGCAAGTGGCTTAGTATTTCTGACATTAACCTTTACTCTGTCAGAATGAGGCCAAATATTCTGCTTTTCAAAGCCTCTGAGACAGCAAGGCAGGAAAAAATAAAGAGGATGAGAGATTATGAAAAGGAAACTATTTATTGATTTCCTTTAATGTGTGTGGAAACATGCGAACACCGAAGGTCTCTTAAGGGGGAAAGAAATTCATCAGCCAGTTGTGGTTTGAAAGACATCTCCTTTAAGACCTTCTAACACTTTGTGTTGATCTTTTATTTTATATTCCCTAAACAACTTTCTCATTTTTAATGGGATTCCACTCAGGAGGGAAAAATCCCAAACATATCAGTTGCCCTAAGTGACATGGTTCTCTTCGTAGTTCTACCTTTTATTGCCAATTTAATAAACTGATCTTTCGTTTTCAAAGTCTCTCAAAAACCTGTTATTCAGAAGAACTTGGGGGTCACAAGATCTGATTATGCATCAGCAAACCAATAAGCTTAAGGACTGAGTGGGTTAATGAATCAGGCCATGGAACTCAGTGGGAACTCCCAGGAGAATAAGAACCCTGAAGCTGAGTCATTGCCACATTAAAGGGTAACTAGATAACTCCCTTGTCCACACATCCCTCCCAATAGAGGAAGGTGAGAAAATACGACTAAGTAATCAGGCTGCAGCTATACTTACCTAGATCACTTTGGTCTTGAGATGGTGAGATCAACCAGGTTGGGGAAAAGTTCTAAAGCAAACAGAGCAGTCTGCAGGCCCCTGAGCCCAGGTTCTGGCAAGAATATTTCCAGGGACTGACGTCTCTCTCTCTCTCTCCCTCTCTCTCTCTCTCTGCCACTTCTGATATAAAGAGGAGACAGGAAAGAACTACAAGCAACTGGCCCCCACGCTCTCCCACAGAACAAGCTGTGAGAAGACAGACAGACTTGGTCATTTCAAAGCAGCCTCCTTTCTTGTCCCACCCCCTATCTCATCCCATCCCACCAGCTAGAAGAAAAAGAGGCCTGGCTCAGTGCCTGTGGCTCAAAGGGCTAAGGCACCAGCCACATATACCTGAGCTGGCGGGTTCAAATCCAGCCTGGGGCCGCCAAACAACAATGACAGCTGCAACCAAAAAATGGCCCGGCATTGTGGCAGGCGACTGTGGTCCCAGCTACCTGGGAGGCGGAGGCAGGAGACTTGCTTGAGCCCAGGAATTGGAGGTTGCTGTGAGCTGTGTTGCCATGGCACTATACCCAGGGTGACAGCTTGAGGCTCTGTCTCAAAAAAAAAAAAAAAAAAGGAAGGAAGGAAGGAAGGAGGGAGGGAGGGAGGGAGGGAGAGAGAGAGAGAAAAAGAAAGAAAGAAAGAAAGAAAGGAAGGAAGGAAGGAAAGAAAAGAAAGAAAAAGAGGCCTAAGGTCTTCTGGAGGCCTTTCTAGTACTCACTTGTAACCTATGTGGGCTGCATTGTTCTTTGAACCACAACTACCCAGGGGCCTGCTGGCATCCCCTGGCCCCTGGCTCCCTACATGGTTAGAAAGAAAGCCACCACTTGACCTCTCAAGGACCTCACTGATGCTTAGGCTACAGTAAGAAGCCAAGTGGCCAGAGAGGCAGGTAAGGGCCCAGGCTGCCTTACAAGAAAACCTGAGTGCAAATTCCTCAGCAACCCACTTTGCCAGGGTGGAGGAACTACCTGAACCTTCCCTCTGCTTCCCTCAAAGAGGGCTTGAGGGGTGGGAAGGAGAAAAGAGAGTATCTGGGCTGAGAGGACAGGTCTTGACATAAATTGGGCTCAGCTCAGCTCAGCTAAGAAAAATATACAGAGGTGCAATGGCTCAACCTGTAATCCTAGGGCCTTGAGAGGGTAGAGTGGGAGGACAGGTTGAGGCCATAAGTTTGACAACAACCTGAACAACATAATAAGATGTCTCTAGAAACAATACAAAAAACATTAGCCAGGCATTGTGGCGCACTTAGAGTGCGCTACTCCGAGGATCACCATGAGTTCGATGTTCCAGTGAGCTCTGATTTTGGGGTGACAGAGTGAGACCCAAAGGCTCGGCGCCATAGCTAAATGTTTAGGGCACCCGCCACATGCGTCAGAGCTGGTGGGTTCAAACCCGGGGCCTACTAAACAATAATGACAACTGCAACAACAATAGCCGGCTCGGTGCCCATAGCACAGTGATTACGGGCTGGCCACCCGCACCGAGGCTAGCGGGTTTGAGCTCAGCCCAGGACTGCTAAACAACAATGACGACCGCAAACAGAAAAGAGCCAGGGGTTGTGGCAGACGCTTGTAGTCCCACCTTCTTGGAGCACTGAGGCACGAGAATGGCTTAAGCCCAAGAGTTGGAGGTTGCTGTGAGCTGTGTCGCTACAGCACTCTACCACCAAGTGTGACATAGTGAGACTCTTTCTCAAAAAACAAAACAAAACAAAACACAAACTCCCGTATCATATATATATGTCTGTATCTACACCAGAGGGCTTAGTAGGAGCACTCTTCAGCCAGCATTATAGTTTAAAAGAGTAGGAAGCAGATTCTGTCAACTGATTCAGAGGATGTGAGTGAGGGGTCTCAGCGCAGGTTAGGCTGGTGCCCTGACACACCCCGGCGAGTGAGCGGGGACGCCCCGAGCCTCATGCGTTAGAGGCTGGAGGCAAATGGTGGCAGAAACCGGAGAGTGGCGAGAGATAGAGGACAGTGCAGGGAGAGAGGGTGGGAAGGGACGGAGCCAGCCAGGGCTCAGCGGAGTTGGGGATTTGTGGACAGAGGGTGCGGATTGGCCGCCGTGGAGAGCGGCTCTAAAGACAACGCGCCCTCTAGCGCCCCCAGACCTGCCCGCGGCAGTCCCTGAAGCCCCACCCAGCTGCGCGCAGAGTGCAGGCGCCGGGTTCCCTTTGTCGCGCGGCCCTATAGTTCCGGCTGCGGCGCGCCAGCGGAAGGTTTATGCGGACGGACTGTGGCCAGTAATGGGCGCAGGGTGAGTGGGAGAGGCCCGGGCCTGGGCGGGTGACGGGTGGAGTACAACGCAGGGCCAGCTCCTGGTCTTCCCGCCCGGCGCTGTCCCCGTCCTCCCCTCGCTGTGACTCGGTGTCTTCAGCTCCACGTAAAGTGCAGGATTTTGCTCCCTGCCTAAGCCTCCTGGGTCTCCTCTTCCCCTGAGAGACTTCCAGTTCGAAAATGGTTTTGGCTGATTTAAAGGGAAAAATACATCCTCCTGATGCGATGCAAATGTAGGAATTCTGTCTTTCCAGGCTGGACGTTTCGACATGAAAGTGTATCTGGGAAGTGCGGCGGGACTCATCGGAGCGAGGGGAGTCAGGCTGACAGCAAAGCCGAGGACCGGGAGGCGAGGCCGTAACTGAGCGGCCGGGCGGGCGGCGCGGGGCCAGCGCAGCCGCGCGGAGAACCACCTGCCGGGAGCCCATTCCTGTGAGTGACTAACTTTTGCCTCTGGGAGGAAGTATAAACGTGTAACTGGCGGAGACGTGGCATCCAGGCCGAGCCGGTGCTGGCGTCGCTCCTCGGAGTGCACTGTTCTTGAGAAAGGGCAGTGGCCGGAGCGCGTCCTGGAGAGGGGTCGGAGTGGGGCCCCGAGGTGCGCAGCGACCCAGGTGAGGAAGAGCGTTCGCACAAAATTGCTAGACTGTGACGGGCAGGATGTTCTTTATTTTCTCTTTTTTCATTTCCATATCTCTCTCGGATGTGTTTGCTTTCCTTTCGTTCCTCCCTTGTTTCCTTGTTTTGTTTGTTTGTTTGTTTTTCTGAGACAGTCTTACTTTCTTACCCTGGGTAGACTGCCCTGGCGTCACCGCACTCACAGCAACCTCCAACTCTTGGGCTCAAGGGATCCTCTTGCCTCAGCCTCCCCAGGAGCTGAGACTACAGGCGCCCGCCAGAACGCCCGGCTATTTTATTTTATTTTTATTTTATTTTATTTTTTTTTTGAGACAGAGCCTCAAGCTGTCACCCTGGATAGAGTGCAGTGGCATCACAGCTCACAGCAACCTCCAACTCCTGGGCTCAAGCGAGTCTCTTGTCTCCGCCTCCCAAGTAGCTGGGACTACAGGCACCCATCACAACACCCGGCTATTTTTTGGCCCGGCCTGGATTCAAACCTACTGGTTCTGGTGTATGTGGCTGGTGCCCTAGTCACCTGAGCTACAGGCACTGAGCCATTGTGTTTCATTCTTGAAAATGTTAAGCACTGCCAAAAAGTGATGACATGAATAAAGTGTGATTGTAAATTAAGGGATAGTTGTCTCTGAGAAAACAGGACCTATAAAAGTCCAGTAAAGAGGGCAGCGCCTGTGGCTCAAAGGAGTAGGGTACTGGCTCCATATGCCAGAGGTGGTGGGTTTAAACCCAGCCCCGGCCAAAAACAGGGAAAAAAAAAAAAAGTCCAGTAAAGAGGCGGCACCTGTATCTCAGTGGGTAGGGTGTTGGCCACATACACCCAGGTTGGTGGGTTCAAACCTGGCCTGGGTCAGCTAAAACAACAATGACAACTGTAACAACAACAACAACAAAAACCATAGCTGGGCCTTGTGGCGGGCACCTGTAGTCCAGCTACTTGGGAGGCTGGGGCAAGAGTGTCCCTGAAGCCCAAGAGTTGGAGGTTGCTATGAACTATGACTGCCACAGCACTCTACCCAGGGCCACAGTTTGCAACTCTGTCTCAAAAACAAAACAAAACAAGAGTTCGGTAAAGAAAAATGATCAATTTTTTTCTTTAAGTTGAATGTCAGATTGCTCCTCCCTGCCTTCCATTGGAAAATTGGCAGGTAAAATAAGTACGCTGACTGAAAATGCAGTTGCAAATGCAGCAAAATATTAACTCAGAAATATTAACTCAAAATATTTTCTCAGAAATCTTGACATCTGTTTTTAAATTCTTGTATCAAATAAAAAAGCAAGGCTGCATAGTTTTGCTTTTCATGGAACTGTATTTGGCCAGTGTGTCACAACGCATAAATTGTTTACCTTCATTTGAGCTTTCCATAAGCTCAGTTTCATTTGGACTGCTGTTATGGTTCAAAACATTGTATTGGTAAGTTTCTTGTTGTTTGTTTGTTTTTTTGAGACAGAGCCTCAAGTTGTCTCCCTGGATAGAGTGCTGTGGCATCACAGCTCACAGCAACCTCCAATTCCTGGGCTCAAGCAAGTCTCCTGCCTCTGCCTCCCAAGTAGCTAGGACTACAGGCGCCCGCCACA